>JAREIS010001071.1:0-28076 GCA_030060385.1 Muscicapa striata striata
CGCGACAGAGGGGCGGGGACGGCTCGATCAGGCGCTGCGCGGGGCAGCCCCGTTGCTGTGGCAGTGGGGCCTTCCTGGGAGCGGTGGGCGGGCAGTCCCGTCGCTATGGTAACGGCGGCTTTTCAATCAGGCGCTGAGAGGGCAGCTCGGTTGCTGTGGCAGCGGGGGCCTTCCTGGGAGCAGCGCGGGCAGTACCGTCGCTATGGTAACAGCGGCTTTCCAATCAGGCGCTGAGCGGGGCAGTTCCGTTTCTAAGCCACCGGGGGCCTTCCAGGGAGCAGCGCGGGCAGTCCCGTCGCTATGGTAACGGCGCTTTCAATCAGGCGCTGAGCGGGGCAGTTCGGTTGCTATGGCAGCGGGGGCCTTCCCTGGGAGCCGCGGGCGGGCAGTCCCGTCGCTATGGTAACAGCGGCTTTCCAATCAGGCGCTGAGCGGGCAGCTCGGTTGCTATGGCAGCGGGGCCTTCGCGAGGGCTCGCATGGCGGCGCCCATGGGCAGCGGGTGCCGGGTGAGGATGGCGGGGAGCCCGGGACCCCCGGGCGGGAGGGGCGGGAGCGGCACCGAACAGCGCCTCGCTCTCCCCGCAGGGCCCGGGCCGGGCGGGCTGAGCCCGAGCGCGCGGAGCCGGCACCGGACACCGGGAGCGCGGGATCGGCGGGAACGGCGGGAACGGCGGGAACGGCGGACGGGCTGGGACGCGCCATGGTGAGTGAGAACGGGGAGCGGGGGGGAGCCGGGCTGGGATCCAGGTGAGATCCAGGGCTGGGGTCCAGGTGAGACAGGGCTGGGATCCAGGTGAGATCCAGGGCTGGGATCCAGGTGAGATCCAGGGCTGGGATCCACGTAAGATCCAGGTGAGATGGGCTGGGATCCAGGTGAGATCCAGGTGACATGGGCTGGGATCCAGGTGAGATCCAGGTGACATGGGCTGGGATCCAGGTGAGATCCGGGTGAGATCCAGGGCTGGGATCCAAGTGAGACAGGGCTGGGATCCAGGTGAGAGAGACAGGGCTGGAAACCAGGTGGGATCCAGGTAAGACAGGGCTGGGATCCAGGTAAGACAGGGCTGGGATCCAGGTGAGATCCAGGTGAGATCCAGGTAAGACAGAGCTGGGATCCAGGTGGGATGGGCAGGGATCCAGGTGAGATCCAGGTGGGATGGGCAGGGATCCAGGTGGGATCCAGGTGAGATCCAGGTGAGATGGGCAGGGATCCAGGTGGGATCCAGGTGAGATCCAGGTGGGATGGGCAGGGATCCAGGTGGGATCCAGGTGGGATCCAGGTGAGATCCAGGTGAGATCCAGGTGGGATGGGCAGGGATCCAGGTGAGATGAGCAGGGATCCAGGTGAGATGGGCAGGGATCCAGGTGGGATCCAGGTGAGATCCAGGTGGGATCTCACAGTGACTGGTGTTTACTGGGTGGGGCCGTCCCGGTGCTTCCGTTTCTCCACTGGAATTTGTGTCTCTCCCCAGGCTGCCAAGGCCCGGAGCAGGTTACCAGGTGAGTGCCCTCACCTGCCCTCACCTGTCCTTACCTGTCCTCACCTGTCCTTACCTGTCCTTACCTGTCCTTACCTGTCCTTACCTGTCCTCACCTGCCCTCACCTGTCCTTGTTCCCCTCACCTGTCCTTACCTGTCCTCACCTGTCCTTACCTGTCCTCACCTGTCCTTACCTGTCCTTACCTGTCCTCACCTGCCCTCACCTGTCCTTGTTCCCTCACCTGTCCTTACCTGTCCTTACCTGTCCTCACCTGCCCTCACCTGTCCTCACCTGCCCTCACCTGTCCTTGTTCCCCTCACCTGCCCCTCACCTGCTCTCCAGGTGATTTGGATCCCTGGGAATGCTGGGATGGGGTGGGGGTGGGGGGACACTGGGGCAGGGAATGTTCCAGGAGCTTTTCCCACCTGCCTGGTACAGGGAGCTCACCTGGGCTCACCTGGGATCACCTGGGATCACCTGGGCTCACCTGGGATCACCTGGGCTCACCTGCATCACCTGAGCTCACCTGGGCCCACCTGGGCTCACCTGGGCTTTGTCCTGTTCCAGATCCCATCGAGGATGTGCTCGGGGACCTCCTGGGATTCGATGGTAAAATGGGAGCTGCCAGCGGGATCACCTGGGATCACCTGGGGGTTACCTGGGATCACCTGGGGATCACCTGGGGGTTACCTGGGATCACCTGGGGATCACCTGGGGATTACCTGCGATCACCTGGGGATCAGCTGGGATCACCTGGGATCACCTGGGGATCACCTGGGGGGAATCACCTGGCGGGAATTAGCTGGGATCAGCTGGAGGGGAATCACTGGGCATTACCTGGGAATTACCTGCAATCGCCTGGGGGGGATCCTCTGTCCTGGGATCACCTGGGATCACTTGGGATTCACTGGATGGGATCACCTGGAGGGAATCCCCTGGGAATTACCTGGGATCACTTGGAGGGGATCACCTGGAGAGAATCATCTGGGATCACCTGGGGTTACCTGGGGGGAATCACCTGGGGATCACCTGGAGGGAATCACTGGGGAACACCTGGAGGGAATCCCCTGCCCTGGCATCACCTGGTGGGAATCACTGGGGATCACCTGGAGGGAATCACTGGGGATCACCTGGAGGGAATCCCCTGCCCTGGCATCACCTGGTGGGAATCACCTGGGATCACCTGTCGGGGATCCCCTCCCCCATTCCCACCTGTCCCGTGTCCATCCCTGGCCCCTCCCTTTTCCAGAGGATCCCCCCGCTCCCCGTTCCCGCCGTTCCCGTGCCCCCTTCCCACAGGTGAGCCCCAGGTGAGCCCCAGCCCCTCCCCCACCTGCCCAACCCCTCCCCCCCCAGCCCTGTGCTCCCACCTGGGAGCACCTGGGACCCCTCCCCACCCCCACCTGAGCTGGGCTGTGCCAGGGATGGAGATTCCAGAGGGAAATTCCCGGCGGAGAGCGAGGAGGGAGCGAAGGTGAGCAGGGACAGGATTCCCCAGGGGGGTTGGGGGGGATCCCACCTGAGCTGCAGGTGAGGGCAGGGGCTGCCCCTCCCCCCCAGCAGCACCTGGAGCACCTGGAGGGGCGGGAGGAGCCGCAGGAGCCGCAGGAGCTGCAGGAGCTGCAGGATCTGGATGCAATGGATGCAATGGATGCAATGGATGCAATGGATGCAATGGATGCAATGGATGCGCTGGATGCAGAAATCCTGGGAATGGGCAGAGCCGGGAGAGGCGGCGGGAAGGGAGCGGGGAAAGGTAAAGGGGATTCCTGGGGATCAAACCCCAAAATAACAGATCAGACCCCGTTAATGAGGGATCAAACCCGTTAATGAGGGAGCAAACTCGTTAATGAGGGATCAAACCCCGTTAATGAGGGATCAAACCCCAAAATAACAGATCAAACCCCGTTAATGAGGGATCAAACTCGTTAATGAGGGATCAAACTCGTTAATGAGGGATCAAACTCGTTAATGAGGGAGCAAACTCGTTAATGAGGGATCAAACCCCGTTAATGAGGGATCAAACCGTTAATGAGGGATCAAACTCGTTAATGAGGATCAAACCCTGTTAATGAGGGATCAAACTCGTTAATGAGGGATCAAACTCGTTAATGAGGGATCAAACCCCATTAATGAGGATCAAACCCCATTAATGAGGATCGAACCCCGTTAATGAGGATCAAACCCCATTAATGAGGATCCAACCCCATCAATGAGGGATCAAACTCGTTAATGAGGGATCAAACTCGTTAATGAGGGAGCAAACTCGTTAATGAGGGATCAAACTCGTTAATGAGGGATCAAACCCCGTTAATGAGGGATCAAACTCATTAATGAGGGATCAAACTTGTTAATGAGGGATCAAACCCCGTTATTGAGGATCAAACCCCATGAATGAGGGATCAAACTCGTTAATGAGGGATCAAACTCGTTAATGAGGGATCAAACCCCATTAATGAGGGATCAAACTCGTTAATGAGGGATCAAACCCCGTTAATGAGGGATCAAACCCCGTTAATGAGGATCAAACCCCAAAATAACAGATCAGACCCCGTTAATGAGGGATCAAACTCGTTAATGAGGGATCAAACCGCTTAACACGACGATCAAACCTCATTAATGAGGATCAAACCGTTAATGAGATTCAAAACCCGTTAATGAGGGATCAAACTCGCACGAGGATCAAACCCCATTAATGAGGATCGAACCTGCTAATGGATCAAACCCCTGCGAATGAGGATCAAACCTAATGAGGGATCAAACCCGTTAATGAGTGATCAAACCTCAATAATGAGGATCAAACTCGCTAATGAGGATCAAACCTCAAAATAACAGATCAAACTCTGTTAATGAGGATCAAAACCCCACGAGGGATCAAACTCGTTAATGAGGGTCAAACCCCATTAATGAGGATCAAACCCATTAATGAGGATCAAACCAGTCAACCGTTAATGAGGATCAACCCCATTAATATGGATCAAACCCCATTAATGAGGATCAAACCCCATTAATGAGGATCAAACCCATTAACGAGATCAAACCCCGTTAATGAGGATCAAACCCCGTTAATGAGGATCAAACTCCATGAGGATCAAAACCCCATTAATGAGGATCAAACCCCATTAATGAGGATCAAACCCCATTAATGAGGATCAAACCCCAATAATGAGATCAAACCCTGTTAATGAGGATCAAACCCGCTAATGAGTGATCAAACCCCATTAATGAGGATCAAACCCTTAATGAGGATCAAACCTCGCTAATGAGGATCAAACCCATTAATGAGGATCAAACCCCATTAATGAGGATCAAACCCCATTAATGAGGATCAACCCCCATTAATGAGGATCAAACCCGTTAATGAGGATCAAACCCCATTAATGAGGATCAAAACCCATTAATGAGGATCAAACCCTCGTTAATGAGGATCAAACCTCATTAATGAGGATCAAACCCCGTTAATGAGGGATCAAACCCATTAATGAGGATCAAACCGGCGATCAAACCTGCTAATGAGGATCAAACCCCATTAATGAGGATCAAACCCCATTAATGAGGGATCAAACCCCATTAATGAGGATCAAACCCTCGTTAATGAGGATCAAAACCCCATTAATGAGGATCAAACCCCATTAATGAAATGAGATCAAACCCCATTAATGAGGATCAAACCCCATTAATGAGGATCAAACCCATTAATGAGGGATCAAACTCCATTAATGAGGATCAAACCCCCATTAATGAGGATCAAACCCCATTAATGAGGATCAAACCCCATTAAGGATCAAACAAGCACGAGGGATCAAACCTAATAATGAGGATCAAACCCCATTAATGAGGATCAAAACCCCATTAATGAGGGATCAAACCATTAATGAGGATCAAACCCCATTAATGAGGATCAAACCTCATAATGAGGGATCAAACCCTGCTAATGAGGATCAAACCCCGCTAATGAGGGATCAAACCTGCTAATGAGGATCAAACCCGTTAATGAGGGATCAAATCGTTAATGAGGATCAAACCCCGTTAATGAGGGATCAAACCCTTAATGAGGGATCAAAGTAATGAGGATCAAACCGTTAATGAGGGATCAAACCTCGTTAATGAGGATCAAACCTGCTAATGAGATCAAACCCTGCTAATGAGGGATCAAACCCAATGAGGATCAAACCCCGTTAATGAGGGATCAAACTCGGCACGAGGATCCAACCCATTAATGAGGATCAAACCCGTTCATGAGGATCCAACCCCATTAATGAGGATCAAACCCCGTTAATGAGGGATCAAACCCCGTTAATGAGGATCCAACCCATGTTTATTCCCAGATCCCAAATTCCCTCTGGAAAAGCCGTTCCTGGGGCAGGAGCCGGCGGGGCCTGGGGACAAAACGGGACAGAGCAGGGACAGGGGTGAGGGGACATGGGGGCCACAGGGGGACACAGATGTCCCAAATCCAGCTGGTGGCACCAGGGATGTCCCAGGGCTGGTGACACCGAGGGATGTCCCAATGCTGGTGACACTCAGGGATGTCCCACAGTTGGTGACACCCAGGGATGTCCCAGTGTTGGTGACACTCAGGGATGTCCCAGAGCTGGTGACACTCAGGGATGTCCCCAATGCTGGTGACACCAGGGATGTCCCCAATGCCATCAGTGCCATCCTCCCCAGCCCCAGCCCTGCCACGTCCCGATGTCACCTTTGGGGACGATGTCGATGATCTCGTGGATTCCCTGGGACTCGGGAGCGGCGCCGACGGAGCCGGGAACGCGCCGGGGACAGCGGGGGGGTGAGGGGACACCGGGGTGGGGACAGGGACAGGGTGGGGACAGGGACAGGGTGGGGACAGGGGTGGGGGACACCAGGGTGGGGACAGGGACAGGTGGGACAGGGACAGGGTGGGGACAGGGGTGGGACACCGGGGTGGGGACAGGGACAGGGTGGGGACAGGGGTGGAGACCAGGATGGGGACACCGGGGTGGGGACAGGGGTGGGGACACCGGGGTGGGGACAGGGTGGGGACACCGGGGTGGGGACAGGGACAGGGTGGGGACAGGGGTGGAGACTAGGATGGGGACACCGGGGTGGGGACAGGGTGGGGACACCAGGGTGGGGACAGGGACAGGGTGGGGACAGGGACAGGGTGGGGACAGGGGTGGGGACACCGGGGTGGGGACAGGGTGGGGACACCGGGGTGGGGACAGGGACAGGGTGGGGACAGGGGTGGAGACTAGGATGGGGACACCGGGGTGGGGACAGGGTGGGGACACCGGGGTGGGGACAGGGACAGGGTGGGGACACCGGGGGTGGGGACAGGGACAGGGATGGGGACACCAGGATTGGGACAGGGATGGGGACCAGGATGGGGACACTGGGATGGGGACAGGGACAGGGTGGGGACACCAGGATGGGACAGGGATGGGGACAGGAATGGGGACACCGGGATAAGGGACAGGCTGCTCCCGTCATGGTGCCAGCCCCGGTGCCAGCCCCGGTGCCAGCCCCGCTCCGTGCCCAGCCAGGGGCTCCGGCGGGGCCGCGCCGGGATCCCGGGAACGGCCCCGGAACCGGCGGGAAGGGGCCCGGAACCGGCGGGAACTGCCCCGGGAACGGCCCTGAAACCGGCGGGAACTGCCCCGGAACCGGCGGGAACGGCCCTGAAACCGGCGGGAACGGCCCCGAACCGGCGGAGCTGCCCAGAACCGGCGGGAACGGCCCCGGAACCGGCGGGAACTGCCCCGGAACCGGCGGGAACGGCCCCGGAACCGGCGGGAACAGCCCCGGAACCGGCGGGAACGGCCCCGGAACCGGCGGGAACTGCCCCGGAACCGGCGGGAACTGCCCTGAAACCGGCGGGAACTGCCCCGGAACCGGCGGGAACGGCCCCGGAACCGGCGGGAACTGCCCCGGAACGGGCGGGAACAGCCCTGAAACCGGCGGGAACGGCCCCGGAACCGGCGGGAACTGCCCCGGAGCCGCGGGCGGAGCCGCCGGGTGAGCGGGGCAGGGACGGACGGCGGGGAGGGTTTGCCACGGGGAATTCACTGGGCAGGGGCTGTCCAGATGTTCAATCCCATCGGGAATTCACTGGGCAGGGCCTTTCCAGATGTTCAATCCCACCGGGAATTCACTGGGCAGGGGCTGTCCAGATGTTCAATCCCACCGGGAATTCCCTGGGCAGGGCCTTTCCAGATGTTCAATCCCACCGGGAATTCCCTGGGCAGGGCCTTTCCAGATGTTCAATCCCATTGGGAATTCCCTGGGCAGGGCCTTTCCAGATGTTCAGTCCCATCGGGAATTCCCTGGGCAGGGCCTTTCCAGATGTTCAATCCCATTGGGAATTCCCTGGGCAGGGCCTTTCCAGATGTTCAATCCCATCGGGAATTCCCTGGGCAGGGCCTTTCCAGATGTTCAATCCCATCGGGAATTCCCTGGGCAGGGCCTTTCCAGATGTTCAATCCCATTGGGAATTCCCTGGGCAGGGCCTTTCCAGATGTTCAATCCATCGGGAATTCACTGGGCAGGGGCTGTCCAGATGTTCAATCCATTGGGAATTCCGAGTCCAGATGTTGTCCAGATGTTCAGTCCCATTGGGAATTCCCTGGGAGGAGCAGTACAAATGTTTTTTCCAGATGTTCAATCCTTTTGGGGATGTCCAGTACAGGTGTTTTCCAGATGTTTAATTCCATTGGGATTTCCCTGGGCAGATGTTTTCCAGATGTTCAGTCCCATTGGGAATTCCTAGTACAGGTGTTCTCCAGAGGTTTCATCCCATTAGGAATTCCCTGGACAGATGTTTTTTCCAGATGTTCAGTCCCATTGGGAATTCCCAGGGAGGAGCAGTACAGATGTTTTTTACAGATGCTCATTCCCGTTGGGAATTCCCAGGTGTTTTCCAGATGTTCAGTCCCATCGGGAATTCCTAGTGCAGATGTTTTCCACATGTTCATTCCCATGGGGAATTCCCAGGTGTTTTCCAGCTGTTCAGTCCCATCGGGAATCCCCATTGCAGATGTTTTCCAGCTGTTCAGTCCCATCAGGAATCCCCAGGGCAGATGTTTTCCAGCTGTTCAGTCCCATCGGGAATCCCCAGTGCAGATGTTTTCCAGCTGTTCAGTCCCATCGGGAATCCCCATTGCAGATGTTTTCCAGCTGTTCACTCCCATCGGGAATCCCCAGGGCAGATGTTTTCCAGCTGTTCAGTCCCATCGGGAATCCCCAGGGCAGATGTTTTCCAGCTGTTGGGTCCCATCAGGAATCCCCAGTGCAGATGTTTCCAGCTGTTCAGTCCCATCAGGAATCCCCAGTGCAGATGTTTTCCAGCTGTTGGGTCCCATCAGGAATCCCCAGGGCAGATGTTTTCCAGCTGTTCAGTCCCATCGGGAATCCCCAGGGCAGATGTTTTCCAGCTGTTGGGTCCCATCAGGAATCCCCAGTGCAGATGTTTTCCAGCTGTTGGGTCCCATCAGGAATCCCCAGTGCAGATGTTTTCCAGCTGTTCAATCCCATCGGGAACCCCCAGGGCAGATGTTTTCCAGCTGTTCAGTCCCATCAGGAATCCCCAGGGCAGATGTTTTCCAGCTGTTCAATCCCATTGGGAATCCCCAGGGCAGATGTTTTCCAGCTGTTCAATCCCATCAGGAATCCCAGTGCAGATGTTTTCCAGCTGTTCAATCCCATCAGGAATCCCCAGGGCAGATGTTTTCCAGCTGTTCAGTCCCATCAGGAATCCCCAGGGCAGATGTTTTCCAGCTGTTCAATCCCATTGGGAATCCCCAGGGCAGATGTTTTCCAGCTGTTCAATCCCATCAGGAATCCCCAGGGCAGATGTTTTCCAGCTGTTCAATCCCATTGGGAATCCCCAGGGCAGATGTTTTCCAGCTGTTCAATCCCATCAGGAATCCCCAGTGCAGATGTTTTCCAGCTGTTCAATCCCATCAGGAATCCCCAGGGCAGATGTTTTCCAGCTGTTCAGTCCCATCAGGAATCCCCAGGGCAGATGTTTTCCAGCTGTTCAATCCCATTGGGAATCCCCAGGGCAGATGTTTTCCAGCTGTTCAGTCCCATCAGGAATCCCCAGGGCAGATGTTTTCCAGCTGTTCAGTCCCATCGGGAATCCCCAGGGCAGATGTTTTCCAGCTGTTCAGTCCCATCGGGAATCCCCAGGGCAGATGTTTTCCAGCTGTTCAGTCCCATCAAAAATCCCCAGGGCAGATGTTTTCCAGCTGTTCAGTCCCATTGGGAACCCCCAGGGCAGATGTTTTCCAGCTGTTCAGTCCCATCGGGAATCCCCAGGGCAGATGTTTCCAGCTGTTCAATCCCATCGGGAATCCCCAGTGCAGATGTTTTCCAGCTGTTGGGTCCCATCAGGAATCCCCAGGGCAGATGTTTTCCAGCTGTTCAGTCCCATCAGGAACCCCCAGGGCAGATGTTTTCCAGCTGTTCAGTCCCATCAGGAATCCCCAGGGCAGATGTTTTCCAGCTGTTCAGACCCATGGGGAACCCCCAGGGCAGATGTTTTCCAGCTGTTCAATCCCATCGGGAATCCCCAGTGCAGATGTTTTCCAGCTGTTCAGTCCCATCGGGAACCCCCAGGGCAGATGTTTTCCAGCTGTTCAGTCCCATCAGGAATCCCCAGTGCAGATGTTTTCCAGCTGTTGGGTCCCATCGGGAATCCCCAGGGCAGATGTTTTCCAGCTGTTCAGTCCCATCGGGAACCCCCAGGGCAGATGTTTTCCAGCTGTTGGGTCCCATTAGGAATCCCCAGGGCAGATGTTTTCCAGCTGTTCAGTCCCATCGGGAATCCCCAGGGCAGATGTTTTCCAGCTGTTCAATCCCATCGGGAATCCCCAGGGCAGATGTTTTCCAGCTGTTCAGTCCCATCGGGAACCCCCAGGGCAGATGTTTTCCAGCTGTTGGGTCCCTCAGGGATTTGGGGATCCCCCCAGGGCCCGCGGGGCGCCGGGAGCCGCCGCATTTTCCCTTCGGGTCCTACGAGCCCTCGGTGGCCTCGGGGGGCGAGCGGAGACGGGGACGCAGGTACGGGGGGGGGAAGGGGAATGTCCCCACCCAGCTGTGTCCCCAGTGTCCCCAAACCCCCCCCCCCAGTGTCCCCAAACCCCCCCAGTGGCCCCAAATCCCCCCAGTGTCCCCAATGTCCCCAAACCCCTCCAGTGTCCCCAAACCCCCAGTGTCCCCAAACCCCCCCCAGTGTCCTCAGTGTCCCCAAACCCCCCCAGTGTCCCCAATGTCCCCAAACCCCCAGTGTCCCCAAACCCCCAGTGTCCCCAAACCCCCAGTGTCCCCAAACCCCCAGTGTCCCCAACCCCCAGTGTCCCCAAACCCCTCCAGTGTCCCCAATGTCCCCAAACCCCTCCAGTGTCCCCAATGTCCCCAGTATCCTCAGTGTCCCCAAACCCTGCCGGTATCCCCAGGATCCCAAATATCTCATGTCCCCAGTTCCCCCAGTATGCCCAGTTACCCCCATTATCCCCAGTGTCCCCAGTATCCCCAGTGACCCCAGTATCCCCAGTTATCCCCAGTATCCCCAATATCCCCAGTATCCCCAGTTACCCCCAGTGTCCCCAGTATCCCCATTATCCCCATTATCCCCAGTATCCCCAGTATCCCCATTATCCCCAGTTCCCCCTGTACCCCCATTATCCCCAGTGTCCCCATTATCCCCATTATCCCCAGTATCCCCAGTATCCCCAGTATCCCCAGTATCCCCAGTTCCCCCAGTATCCCCAGTATCCCCATTATCCCCAGTATCCCCAGTTCCCCCAGTATCCCCAGTTAGCCCCAGTATCCCCAGTATCCCCAGTTACCCCAGTATCCCCAGTTAGCCCCAGTATCCCCAGTTACCCCCAGTATCCCCAGTTCCCCCAGTATCCCCAGTTATCCCCAGTATCCCCAGTGTCCCCAGTATCCCCAGTATCCCCATTATCCCCAATTCCCCCAGTATCCCCAGTATCCCCAGTATCCCCAGTATCCCCAGTATCCCCAGTATCCCCAGTTCCCCCAGTTCCCCCCAGTTCCCCCAGTGTCCCCAGCTCCCCTCTCCCCGCAGGTTTCCAGGGGGGAGCAGCTCCCGTCGCTCCGGGGCCGCCTGGCTGGGGCTGAAGGACGAGGATTTCCTGGCATTGGGAGCAAAGGACGAGCAATTCCCGGGACTGGGACACAAGGAGGAGCAACACCTGGGCCCAGGTGTGGGGAATGGGAGAGGGGAATGGGGAATGGGATAATGGAGAATGGGGAATGGGGAATGGGTTAATGGGGAATGGGGAATGGGGAATGGGATAATGGGGAATGGGGAATGGGATAATGGGATAATGGGGATGGGATAATGGGGAATGGGATAATGGGGAATGGGGAATGGGGAATGGGATAATGGAGAATGGGGAATGGGGATGGGAATGGGGATGGGATAATGGGGAATGGGATAATGGGGAATGGGATAATGGGGAATGGGGAATGGAGAATGGGGAATGGGGAATGGGGAAATGGAGAATGGGGAATGGGGTAATGGGGAATGGGATAATGGGAATGGGATAATGGGAATGGGGAATGGGGAATGGAGAATGGGGAATGGGAATGGGATAATGGATATTGGATTATGGGATCAATGGAATCAATGGGATATTGGATTATGTGGATCAGTGGGATAATGGATAATGGGATGAGTGGGATAATGGATGATGGGATCAATGGGATAATGGATGATGGATAATGGGATCAATGGGATCAGTGGGATAATGGATGATGGGATCAGTGGGATAATGGATAATGGGATCAATGGGATAATGGATAATGGATAATGGGATCAATGGGATAATGGATGATGGGATCAGTGGGATAATGGATGATGGATAATGGGATCAGTAGGATAATGGATGATGGATAATGGGATCAGTGGGATAATGGATGATGGGATCAGTGGGATAATGAATAATGGGATCAATGGGATAATGCATGATGGATAATGGGATCAGTGGGATAAGGGATAATGGGATCAATGGGATCAGTGGGATAATGGATGATGGGATCAGTGGGATAATGAATAATGGGATCAATGGGATAATGGATAATGGGATCAATGGGATCAGTGGGATAATGGATGATGGGATCAGTGGGATAATGAATAATGGGATCAATGGGATAATGGATAATGGGATCAATGGGATCAGTGGGGTGCTGGGCTGGTCCCGTTGCTGCTCCCAGCCCCACTGATGGATTTTCCCATTGTCCCGTTTTCCCCCAGCGGTGCAGGAGGTGCCAGGCCCGGCCCCGCCCACCCAGGTGAGTGCTGGGCAGGGATCAGCATTCCCAGGATCTGGGAATTCCCTGGGAATTGGGGGGGCTGGGCTGGGATCAGCATTCCCAGGATCTGGGAATTCCCTGGGAATTGGGGGGGCTGGGCAGGGATCAGCATTCCCAGGATCTGGGAATTCCCTGGGAATTGGGGGGGCTGGGCAGGGATCAGCATTCCCAGGATCTAGGAATTCCCTGGGCATCCCCTGGGATTTTGGGGATTCTCAGCAGAGGGGAATTCCCTCGGGATCCCCTGAGATTTGGGGGCTCTCCCAGGTTCTGGGAATTCCCTGGGGATCCCCTGGGATCTGGGGGCTCTCCCAGGATCTGGGAATTCCCTGGGGATCCCCTGAGATTTCGGGGCTCTCCCAGGATCTAGGAATTCCCTGGGCATCCCCTGGGATTTTGGGGATTCTCAGCAGAGGGGAATTCCCTCGGGATCCCCTGAGATTTGGGGGCTCTCCCAGGTTCTGGGAATTCCCTGGGGATCCCCTGGGATCTGGGGGCTCTCCCAGGATCTGGGAATTCCCTGGGGATCCCCTGGGATCTGGGGGCTCTCCCAGGATCTGGGAATTCCCTGGGGATCCCCTGAGATTTCGGGGCTCTCCCAGGATCTGGGAATTCCCTGGGGATCCCCTGAGATTTCGGGGCTCTCCCAGGATCTGGGAATTCCCTGGGGATCCCCTGGGATCTGGGGGCTCTCCCAGGATCTGGGAATTCCCTGGGGATCCCCCGGATCCTCCATCCCGTGTTTCCCTGCAGGATCCCGATCCAGCCCGGAGCTCCCGAGCTCTCCCCCCCTGGCTCTGCCCGGAGCCTCCAGCGGCTTTCCCAGCCCGGAAGCACCAGGAGAATTTGGGAATTCTCTCATCCCAATCCCAGCAGGATCCCAGAATCCTCCCATCCCAGCCCCAAAAAGATCCAGGAATTCTCTCATCCCCACCCCAAAAGGATCTGGGAATTCTCCCATCCCAATCCCAGCAGGATCCCAGAATCCTCCCATCCCTACCCCAGAAGGATCCAGGAATTCTCTCATCCCCACCCCAAAAGGATCTGGGAATTCTCCCATCCCAATCCCAGCAGGATCCAGGAATTCTCCCGTCCCAGCCCCGGCAGGATCCTGGAATTCCCGGGAATTCTCCCGTCCCAGCCCCAGCAGGATCCAGGAATTCCCTTGGGAATTCTCCCGTCCCAGCCCCGGCAGGATCCAGGAATTCCCCCGGGAATTCTCCCGTCCCAGCCCCAGGGGGATCCTGGAATTCCCCCGGGAATTCTCCCGTCCCAGCCCCGGCAGGATCCTGGAATTCTCCCGGGAATTCTCCCGTCCCAGCCCCGGCAGGATCCGGGAATTCTCCCAGGAATTCTCCCGTCCCAGCCCCAGGGGGATCCGGGAATTCCCTCGGGAATTCTCCCATCCCAGCCCCGGCAGGATCCAGGAATTCCCTCGGGAATTCTCCCATCCCAGCCCCGCCCCGATTCCCAAACTCTCCCGTCCCATCCCGATCCCGATCCCGATCCCGGCTCTGGGATCTCCCTGCGCAGCCTCCAGGCCCGGCTGGAGGAGCTGGAGAGCCAGGTGGGCACCTGGGGGGGTCACCTGGGGGTGGTCTCACCTGGGGGGGTCACCTGGGTGGGGCACTCACCTGGGGGTCACCTGGGGGTGATCTCACCTGGGAGGGGTCACCTGGGGACGTCACCTGAAGGCTCACCTGGGGGTGTCACCTGGGGGTCATCTCACCTGAGGGTGTCACCTGGGGGTCACCTGGGAGGGACCAGGGGGGATCACCTGAGGGTGTCACCTGGGGGTGTCACCTGGGAGGGACCAGGGGGGTCACCTGGGGGTGTCACCTGGGGGGGACCTGGGGGTGTCACTCACCTGGGGGTGTCACCTGGGAGGGACCAGGGGGGATCACCTGGGGGTGTCACCTGGGGGCATCACCTGGGGGTGTCACTCACCTGGGGGGGTCACCTGGGGGGGACCTGGGGGTGTCACTCACCTGGGGGTGTCACCTGGGAGGGACCAGGGGGGATCACCTGGGGGTGTCACTCACCTGGGGGGGTCACCTGGGGTTCACCTGGGGGGGACCTGGGGGTGTCACTCACCTGGGGGTGTCACCTGGAGCCGGTGCCGCTCCCCCAGGTGCGGACACTGGAGCGGGAGCGGGAGCAGCAGCGCCGGCTGCTGGAGGAGCTCCTGGAGAGCTGCCACAGGTACGGGGGCTCACCTGTGCTCACCTGTGCTCCTGCTCACCTGTGCTCACCTGTGCTCACCTGTGCTCACCTGTGCTCCTGCTCACCTGTGCTCACCTGTGCTCACCTGTGCTCCACCTGTGCTCACCTGTGCTCACCTGTGCTCACCTGTGCTCACCTGTGCTCACCTGTGCTCACCTGTGCTCACCTGTGCTCACCTGTGCTCCTGCTTACCTGTGCTCACCTGAGCTCACCTGAGCTCACCTGTGATCACCTGTGCTCACCTGTGCTCACCTGTGCTCACCTGTGCTCACCTGTGCTCACCTGTGCTCACACCTGTGCTCACCTGTGCTCACCTGTGCTCCTGCTCACCTGTGCTCACCTGTGCTCACCTGTGCTCACCTGTGCTCCTGCTCACCTGTGCATACCTGTGCTCACCTGTGCTCACACCTGTGCTCACCTGTGCTCACCTTGTGCCCTTCTGCTCACCTGTGCTCACCTGTGCTCCTGCTCACCTGAGCTCACCTGTGCTCCCCTGTGCTCCACTGCTCACCTGTGCTCACACCTGTGCTCACCTGTGCTCACCTGTGCTCCCCTGTGCTTACCTGTGCTCACCTCGTGCTCCCATTTTGCCTCCCTCCATGTACTCACCTGTGCTCCAAGCTCACCTGTAGCTCACCTGTGCTCACCTGTGCTCACCTTGCTACCTGTCTCACCTTGCCTGCACCTGGCTCACCTGCTCCCCGTGCTCCCTGGCTCACCTGTGCTCACCTGTGCCACCTGCCCTGCCAGTTGTCACCGTGCTCCCGTGACTCCACCTGTGCTCACCGATGCCACCTGACTCACCTGTATCCCAGTGCTCCTGGTCATGGATCCAGATGCCATGGATGGATCGATGGATAGTCCCAGAGGGATGATGGATCCCAGGATCGCGGATCGCGAGGGATTATCCCAGATCCCTGGGATGATGGGATGGGATGGGATGGGATGGGATGGGATGGGATGGGATGGGATGGGATGGGATGGGGATGGGATGGGATGGGATGGGATGGGATGGGATGGGATGGGATGGGATGGGATGGGATGGGATGGGATGGGATGGGATGATGGGATGGGATGGGATGGGATGGGATGGGATGGAGGATGGGATGGATGGGATGGGATGGGATGGATGGGATGGGATGGGATGGGATGGGATGGGATGGATGGGATGGGATGGATGGGATGGGATGGGATGGGATGGGATGGGATGGGATGATGGATGGGATGGGATGGGACGGGATGGATGGGATGGGATGGGATGGGATGGGATGGATGGGATGGGATGGGATGGGATGGGATGGGATGGGATGGAGTAGGGGGTGGGATGGGATGGGATGGGATGGGATGGGATGGGATGGGATGGGATGGGATGGCGGCTGCAGGAGGCCGTGGCCAGCCTGGAGACCCGGCTGGGGAAGCGGGAGCAGCTGCTGGAGCAGGTGGGGCTGAGCCATGGCCGGGTTCCTGTCCCTGTGGCCATGTCCCTATCCTGTGTCCCCTGTCCCTGTGGCCATGTCCCCTGCCCGTGTCTGTGTCCCTGTCCCTGTGTCCTCTGTCCCTGTGTCCTCTGTCCCTGTGTCCATGTCCCCTGCCCGTGTCTGTGTCCCTGTCCCTCTCCCTGCCCCTGTCCTGTGTCCCTCTCCCTGTCCCTATCCCGTGTCCCTGTCCAATCCCTGTGCCTCTCTCGTGTCTCCTGTCCCCATCCCTGTCGCTGTCCCATCGCTGTCCCATGTCCCTGTCCCGTGTCCCCATCCCTGTCCCTGTCCCTGTCCCCATCCCTGTCCCTGTGGCTGTCCCATCGCTGTCCTGTGTCCCTGTCCCCATCCCTGTCCCCATCCCTGTGGCTGTCCCATCGCTGTCCCGTGTCCCTGTCCCCATCCCTGTCCCCATCCCTGTGGCTGTCCCATGGCTGTCCCCTGTGGCTGTCCCATGGCTGTCCCCTCTGTCCCCATCCCTGTGGCTGTCCCATCGCTGTCCCGTGTCCCTGTCCCCATCCCTGTGGCTGTCCCATGGCTGTCCCCTCTGTCCCCATCCCTGTCACTGTCCCATGGCTGTCCCATGGCTGTCCCCTGTCCCTGTCCCCATCCCTGTCACTGTCCCATCGCTGTCCCATGGCTGTCCCCTGTCACTGTCCCCATCCCTGTCACTGTCCCATCGCTGTCCCATGGCTGTCCCCTGTCACTGTCCCATGGCTGTCCCATGGCTGTCCCCTGTCCCTGTCCCCATCCCTGTCACTGTCCCATGGCTGTCCCCTCTGTCCCCATCCCTGTCCCCATCCCTGTGGCTGTCCCATGGCTGTCCCCTCTGTCCCCTCCCCTCTCAGGAGCGCCGCCGCGCGGCCGCCGAGCGCTCCCGGGCCGATTCCCTGCGGGAGGCGCTGGAGGAGCAGCGGCGCCTCTCGGCTCAGCTGCTCGCCACGGAGAGGGCGGCGCTGGACGAGGCCAAGGTGAGGGGGAATCATCAGAGAGGGGGAAATCATCAGAGAGGGGGAATCATCAGAGAGGGGAAATCATCAGAGAGGGGGAATCATCAGAGAGAGGGGAAATCATCAGAGAGGGGGAATCATCAGAGAGAGGGGAAATCATCAGAGAGAGGGGGAATCATCAGAGAGGGGAAATCATCAGAGAGGGGAAATCATCAGAGAGGGAAATCATCAGAGAGGGGAAATCATCAGAGAGGGAAATCATCAGAGAGGGGAAATCATCAGAGAGAGGGGAAATCATCAGAGAGGGAAATCATCAGAGAGGGGAAATCATCAGAGAGAGGGGAAATCATCAGAGAGAGGGAAATCATCAGAGAGGAAATCATCAGAGAGGGGAAATCATCAGAGAGAGGGGAAATCATCAGAGAGGGGGAAATCATCAGAGAGGGGGGAAATCATCAGAGAGAGGGGGAATCATCAGAGAGAGAGGAAAATCATCAGAGAGAGGAAAATCATCAGAGAGAGTGTGAGGGGAAATCATCAGAGAAAGTGAGAGGGGGAAAATCATCTGCAGGTGATTCTGAGAGCAGGGAGGGGCTGCAGCTCCCCGGGGGAATCGCTCTGGATTCCCCTGGAATTCCAGGGAGGGGCCTGGACTCACTCTGGGAGTGACTGGGATGGGGAATGGAACCGACTGGGGGAGACTGGGAGGGAAAAGGGGCTTGGAACCAGGTGGGTGGGACCTGGAAGGGGCTTGGGACAGCTGGGTGGGAGTGGGGGTGGGAAAGGGGCTCAGAAGCAGCCAGGGATGGGAAAAAGGATCAGAACCAGCCAGGGATGGGAAAAGGGATCAGAAGCAGCCAGAGATGAAGCAGGGTCAGGGCTGGAAGGGCTCAGAATCATCCAGCTGGAGCCCCCTGATTCCCCCCCCACCCAAGGCCGGAGCTCCCCTGGCTGGGATCCCCCTCTGGCAGCGGCAGGGCCGGGCTGGAGGAGGGGGAATCCCTCGGGGAATGCCCCTGGGCAGGGCTGGAGGAGGGGGAATGCAGGGGATCACTCCCAGAGCTGGAACAGGGGATCACTCCCAGAGCTGGAACAGGGGATCAATCCCTGGGCTGGAACAGGGGATCGATCCCTGGGCTGGAACAGGGGATCGATCCCTGGGCTGGAACAGGGGATCACTCCCAGAGCTGGAACAGGGGATCGATCCCAGAGCTGGAACAGGGGATCACTCCCTGAGCTGGAACAGGGGATCGATCCCAGAGCTGGAACAGGGGATCACTCCCCGGCGCTCCCGAGCTGTCCCCGGAGCTGTCCCCGGGGCTGTCCCCGAGCTGTCCCCGGGGCTGTCCCCGGGGCTGTCCCCGAGCTGTCCCCGAGCTGTCCCCGAGCTGTCCCCGGGGCTGTCCCCGGAGCTGTCCCCGAGCTGTCCCCGGGGCTGTCCCCGGAGCTGTCCCGAGCTGTCCCCGAGCTGTCCCCGAGCTGTCCCCGGGGCAGTCCCCGAGCTGTCCCCGAGCTGTCCCCGAGCTGTCCCCAAGCTGTCCCCGCCCCGCAGGAGGCGTGGCTGGAGGAGCAGCGGGCGGAGCTGCGGGATCGCTCCGAGCAGCGGCGGCGCCTGGCGGCGGCCTGGGCCGAGTTCCGCACCCGCGAGCGCCTGAGCCGGGAGCGGCACGAGCAGGACGCGGAGCGAGCCCTGGCCCTCGACTCGGCGCTCAGGAGCCTGGCCAAGGTCCCAAAATCCCCCCCTGGGGTCCCAAAATCCCACCCTGGGATCCCCAAATCCATCCCTGGGGTCCCAAATTCCCTCCCTGGGGTCCCAAATTCCCTCCCTGGAGTCCCAAAATCCATCCCTGGGGTCCCAAAATCCATCCCTGGGGTCCCAAAATCCCTGGAGTCCCAAAATCCATCCCTGGGGTCCCAGAATCCCCCCTGGGGTCCCCCTGGGGTCCCAAAATCCCTGGGGTCCCAAAATCCATCCCTGGGGTCCCAAAATCCATCCCTGGAGTCCCAAAATCCCACCCTGGGGTCCCAAAATCCCCCCTGGGATCCCCAAATCCATCCCTGGGGTCCCAAAATCGCCCCTGGAGTCCCAAAATTCATCCCTGGGTTCCCAAATTCCCTCCCTGGGGTCCCAAATTCCAAAATCCATCCCTGGGGTCCCAAATTCCCTCCCTGGGGTCCCAAATTCCCCCCCTGGAGTCCCAAAATCCATCCCTGGGGTCCCAAAATCCATCCCTGGGGTCCCAAATTCCCCCCCTGGAGTCCCAAAATCCATCCCTGGGGTCCCAAAATCCCCCTGGGGTCCCAAATTCCCCCCCTGGGGTCCCAAATTCCCTCCCTGGGGTCCCAAATTCCCCCCTGGGGTCCCAAATTCCCCACCCTGGGGTCCCAAAATCCATCCCTGGGGTCCCAAATTCCCCCCTGGGGTCCCAAAATCCCTCCCTGGGGTCCCAAATCCCCTCCCCAATGTCCCAAAGCCCCTCTTGGGGTCCCAGAGCCCCTCCCTGCAGTCCCAAAGTTTCTCCCCGGGGTCCCAAAGCCCAGGTGACACTCAGGTGACACAGAGGTGACAGGGAGAGGTGACACGCAGGTGATACAGGTCACTCAAGTAACACAGGTGACACACAGGTGACAAAGGTGACAGGTGACACAGTTGACATACAGGTGTGATATAGTGACACAGGTGACACAGAGGTGACAGGTCACTCAAGTGACACAGGTCACACAGGTGTGACACTCAGGTGACACAGGTGACACACAGGTGACACACAGTGACATGCAGTGACACAGGTGACACACAGTGACACACAGTGACACACAGTGACACAGGTGACACAGGTGTGACACTCAGGTGACACAGGTGACACACAGTGACACACAGTGACACACAGGTGTCACCTGAGTGTCACACAGTGACACACAGTGACACACAGTGACACAGGTCACACAGGTGTGACACTCAGGTGACACAGGTGACACACAGTGACACACAGTGACACACAGTGACACACAGTGACACACAGTGACACACAGTGACACAGTGACACACAGTGACACACAGTGACACACAGTGACACACAGTGACACACAGTGACACACAGTGACACTCTGCCCCCAGGAGCAGGCAGAGCTGAAGCTCCGCTGGCGGGAGCTGCGCTGCAGGGAGGAGCAGCTGCAGCGGGAGCAGGAGGAGCTGCAGGAGGTGACACACAGTGACACACAGTGACACACAGTGACACACAGTGACACACAGTGACACACAGTGACACACAGTGACACACAGTGACACACAGTGACACAGGTGACACACAGTGACACAGTGACACACAGTGACACACAGTGACACACAGTGACACGCAGTGACACACAGTGACACACAGTGACACACAGTGACACTCTGCCCCCAGGAGCAGGCAGAGCTCAAGCTCCGCTGGCGGGAGCTGCGCTGCAGGGAGGAGCAGCTGCAGCGGGAGCAGGAGGAGCTGCAGGAGGTGACACACAGTGACACACAGTGACACACAGTGACACACAGTGACACACAGTGACACACAGTGACACTCTGCCCCCAGGAGCAGGCAGAGCTGAAGCTCCGCTGGCGGGAGCTGCGCTGCAGGGAGGAGCAGCTGCAGCGGGAGCAGGAGGAGCTGCAGGAGGTGACACACAGTGACACACAGTGACACACAGGTCACACACAGTGACACACAGTGACACGCAGTGACACGCAGTGACACACAGTGACACACAGGTGTGACACACAGTGACACACAGTGACAGTGACACACAGTGACACACAGTGACACACAGTGACACACAGGTGTGACACACAGTGACACACAGGTGACACACAGTGACACACAGTGACACACAGTGACACTCTGTCCCCAGGAGCAGGCAGAACTCAAGCTCCGCTGGCGGGAGCTGCGCTGCAGGGAGGAGCAGCTGCAGCGGGAGCAGGAGGAGCTGCAGGAGGTGACACACAGTGACACACAGTGACACACAGTGACACACAGTGACACACAGGTGACACACAGTGACACTCTGCCCCAGGAGCAGGCAGAGCTGAAGCTCCGCTGGCGGGAGCTGCGCTGCAGGGAGGAGCAGCTGCAGCGGGAGCAGGAGGAGCTGCAGGAGGTGACACACAGGTCACACACAGTGACACACAGTGACACACAGTGACACACAGTGACACACAGTGACACTCTGCCCCCAGGAGCAGGCAGAACTCAAGCTCCGCTGGCGGGAGCTGCGCTGCAGGGAGGAGCAGCTGCAGCGGGAGCAGGAGGAGCTGCAGAGGTGACACACAGTGACACACAGTGACACACAGGTGACACACAGTGACACACAGTGACACACAGTGACACACAGTGACACTCTGCCCCGGCAGAGCTGAAGCTCCGCTGGCGGGAGCTGCGCTGCAGGGAGGAGCAGCTGCAGGGAGCAGGAGGAGCTGCAGGAGGTGACACAGTGACACACAGTGACACACAAACAGTACACGAATGAGCATGGACTGAGATGATGTGCACATTACAAAAAAGTTGATGGTCAAGATATTTCACACTGTTGAGCCACAGCCAACTGCAAATCAATGATCAGCCTTAATCGTGGTCAAAATGTCCTATTTCCACCTAACCTATTGTAGCACCAAGAATGAACATTTTGGTATCAAGAGACTCTATCACCAAGATAAGAAAGAACATGCTCAAAAACCACACAATCTTGAAACCTTAGCCGCAAGTGAATAGCATTGTAGTTGTTACTACCGACAAACATGATTTATTTAGAGCTTTAGCACCAGCAGTATCAAATAGATTTCTCTCCTCCTCGTTGGCTGCTCATTGAATCCTTCTAAGGAACTTAATAGGCTTTAGGGCATCTGCACAAGCAGCACTAATCCTCTGCCCAACATGCCCACATGGCCAGCTACCAATTTTTCTTTTCTTTTCAAAGTTGTCTAGTTTGCCCAGTAAAGTCAAGCTTTTAATGGTCTGCAGCATGTCCAGTCTCCTAAAGTCTGTATTAAATTAAGCACCCATGTTAGAGCTTCCATTTCTCTTACCTTTCTAACTACAGGGCTGGTTATGCTTCCCAGAGCCTGGCAACCAAAGAAGAACGTTTGGCTGTAAATATTCCTATCTTCTGCAATAACAGTCAAAGTACCAGAAAGAGCCAAGTGAATTGAGCAACAGCGTGCGAGAGCAAATATCCAGAACTGAAGGCAAATTGGCGGTTCATTTATGCACAGAGCAGCAAACAAAGGCCAAAGAGAAATTTATTTCTGCACTTTTCCAAGTTCCTGAAGTGGATACAAATGTAATGTCAGAAAACTTTCCGCTGTCATCAACCGCCAATCAACGCAAAGTGATTATCCTCCTTGACAGCAATGAAGATGTTCTTATTCCAGATGTTTATGAAACACAGATACATAATCCTGTCTTTTCCAATCTGGAGTTTGTAGGAAGCAACAGTGAGTCAAACATCTTAAGATTGTCAGCTGAAGACATTTGCCATTGAGTCTTCTAGAAGCCATAAATTCAAGAGATCTCATGGTACTAAACATAGCTTGTAGATCTTCCTTATGAGCTACTTCCCCCATAGTTTTAGGGAAAAAAATCATTTATTTGGGTTCCCATTCATTAAAGCTGGGTCCAGGGAAAAAAAGTTAAACCAAAAAAGCAGCAAGAATTTTTCGGAAGGAAATATGGCCAGTGCAAGGGATAAAAGATCTGGGTGTTGAAATTACCAGATTCCCCCCCACCAGTGACCTACAAAGTTTAGTTTAAAATTGAAGCTGAAGGAATGAAAAGAGGTAAAAGGGATCTTTGCCTTTCCTCCAATGTGAGTCATATGATCTCCAGAGAAATTATAGCCTTCATTTTTCCCCTTATGCAGTGTTGAAAATAAAAAAATATTTGTCCAAAACTTAGGACTTATACCAAAAAACATTCAAAAGAACCATTAACAAGTGAAAATTAAAAAAAAAATCATTTAATTTAAAATTGAATTTTTTGTATGTTTTTAACAATGCAGCATTCTACCTGAATTCACTATTTTATTACACATAAAGCTTCACCCTTTTAAAAATAATTTCTTTAATTTTTGGGGAAGATATATCAAAATCTGACAAACAAATTTTAGGATTAGGTTTTCGTTGGGTATTTTTAATTGACTTTCCCCCAAGAACTGCACTTTTACATTTTTTACAAAAGCCGTTTGCGGGGGGGGCACTTTGGCAATTTCTTCTTTCTTTTTCCCTACCCCTCCCTCAGAGGGCCCCCTTGGGGGTGACCCATTCTTTGGCTGGGATGCAGCCCCCTCTAAAGAAACCCCGATTTCTTCAGCTGGAGAAGTCATTTATTAGTTTCAGGGATGTAAAGCATCCAAAAGCCTGGGACGGGGCACACAAGACCCAGCCTTTTCCCTTTTGGGGTTTTAGCAGAGGGGAAATTTCAGCTGGCACATAGCAAGGCCAATGGTTTTGGCAATCCAAAAAAAGCTTTTTTTAAGGATTTTTGTAAATATTTAACCATTGTCTTTGTTTAAGTTTTACAGGCATTTGCAATTTTTTATAAAAAGGGGAATGATTAGTTATGTTGAACTTATGGAACTTTTAGAGATAATAAAACAGAATGTTTCGATTTCCCCTTAATATTTTCCATTTTATTTATGCTACAGAAATTAAACTGTCCTGAAACACCAGACACAAACTTTTTTGTTATTGTTGCAATTGAAACTGAATGTTGGCCAAAGCTTGCCATTCTTAGAGAAATCTCAGGCTGAATAGCCGAACCCCGCATAAATCTTGGCAGTGCTGGGGGCCCATTTTTAGGAAAAGCAAGTTTGGGGGGGTTTTTTAAAGAGAATTAACACAAAAGGAGGCCCCCAAACTTCAGTGACTTCATCTCACATTTCTTTTCAAAACCAAACATTTAAAGGGGGAAAAACCAAAACCTCTTAGGGGTTTTTGGCAAATTCCACTATCCCCAGTCCTGCACTGGAAGGCCCTTTATTACTTTTTAAGATAGGAAAACTCTCAAAAGAGTTTACAGACATCAAAGAGCTTATTCATTAAGGTCTAATCATAAAGAACAGGGCTGGGCTTTAATGGGGGGTGGAATAACATCAGCTGCAAACCTCAACGCTTCACAATATGACAAAAAACCTTTATGAAAATTCTTAGGGCCTTGATTAACCCTTCATCTTATGGGTGTATCATTACAGAACAATGAAACTGTAGTACACCAAGATGTATGCCTCTAAAGCTGACTAATAATTGTAAAGGGCCATTTATGGGCAAAACCAATAAGGAATGACTTTGATAACATTAGATGGGGATACAGGTGGCATGTAAGGAGAGAAAGAGGTACTTAAAAAATTTTAGGGATTTGGAAATTTCAAGTGAAATTGATAGATCCAAAGGAAGCAGGAAAAGATTTTGACACGATTTAATGAAGTGAACAGTGAAATATTCAGGTGTTACTCAAGATGTGAGGTGCTTGGAAAGCCTGCTCTGGGGAATTTGAACAGAAGTATCTGAACCCCCCCCAGGGTAATGATAGAATCAGACCCTTTATCTCTTCCTTAACTTGGTCCAATTCCAGCTTCAGTGTGTTCCAACAATTTCCCTTGGTTTCCTTCCTGGCTGTAGATGCTTTCACAATCTCTCAAAAGTGACATTTGGAAAGACTGTTTTAAAAGTGAATATATTCAATGAGTATATTGGTCAAAAAAAGCCCAAAATCCATTAAAAAAATTCCAAAAAAATAGTTCATTTGTTCATTTGCTGTAAGTTCCATGTAGTTTGTTTGGGGAAATCAGACTGGATTTTATTTTTCGCTCATTAAAGTTTACTTTAAAAGCTTTGGTTGATACAGAAATGGTTCAACAGTTCAATATTGAATTTTTTTTTTTTTTTTTTTTAAAGTTCAGGGTCCCCCTTTGGCATAAAAATTACATTTCAAAAAAGATCTTCAGATATGCTTTGGAGAAAACTTTGTTTTTGACATTTTAAAATTATTTTTTCTTCTCCTCCCTAAACTACCTTAACATTTTTTCAGTGAAACAAAGATGTTCCCTTTTTTTAAAAAAAACATTTTATCTTTTTATGTTATGAAACAGCACATTTTGCATTTCCCCCAAAACCAGTTGCTGGGTGAGATCTTTTTTATGAAAAGGGCCCTTCAGTGCTTTATAAAATATTAACTTTCATGGTTGTTTTTGTTTTTTTTCTATTTGTTTTTAAAGTTCGTTGGATTTAGTTAAAAAAAGGGAAATGCTTACATACAGCAGGGCCAGAACCCGGGAAAAATGTGCAAGTTCTCTTATGGCATAAGACCCTCATTTTAATTTAGAAGGAATCAGCTGTCTCAAGTCCACTAGTTGTACTCCATGCCCAAAGTGTGAGTGCCAGCCATGACCCAGGGTGTGACCAGAACTGAACTGATGGCCCAATCTCACTGTTCAGGAAAATGCCACATGGAAGTGCTTGAGCTCTGAGTAAAGGAGCTCCTAAAAAGCAGGGTAAAAATAAGGAAGAGCTTCCTAGCACATATATATTGCTTGACCCTTCAGTTGTCTGGCTATCTCGCCTGACATGTTACACATCATGCAACCCAGACATATTTTGATTTCTTTTTTCTGTCATTGGATTTTAGGGTTTTCTTTGCCAAATTTTTAAATTTTGGGAAAAACCCCCCAGACATCTATATCCAGTTGTCAAACCCCTTATTTTTTTTCTACAAAAAATTTTGTCACAGAGCCAGTCCAGTGGCTGCAAGATTCCCCAACATCTTATTGTAAAAGTTTCCTAATAATGCCTTTGTCTTTCTCCACAGAAAAGAGGACAAACTAGTGGAATTTTTACTGCACACAAAATGCACAAAGGATACTCCATCCAGAGGAACCTATCAAGACACCCACTTGTCAAGACTGGTGTCAAGAAAACCTTCTGCACACAAGGCTCAGCCAGAGTGACTGGTTGTTTTTAGTAATGGGCATAGGGTGCTCCACCTACAGCTGTCAGCCTTCAATCTATATGCACCACATAAGGGAAATAAAATTGAATTAATATTTCAAAAATTATATCATTCTTAAAATATTTAGAAGGAAATAAAAAAATGAAAGTTCTTTAATCACCCAGTTAGCAGAAGATTGTTACCCCTGACCTCTGTTGGGTTTGGTCAGTAAATATAGCAAATATGCCTTTAGAATTTTTGCCCCAAAGATCATAAAACATAATAAGAGCTGAAATAATTTTTCACTTTGAAACAAGACTCTTACCACTTATTCTTTCCAAAACCAGTCCAAGATAGCAAAAAATTTGGGTTACATATACATCTGACTAGATAAAATCCACTGCTTATTTTAAGACTTTCTGGCTAGAAAGTTTTGGATCTCTGCAGTGTGGTTTGTGGGTCCCACAAGGTCTTGAGACTTGTTAAGGAATTTCATAGGGCTAGATAAACATTCTGCAGAGGCTTTGTTGATTCTCATAGTTTATGCCCAATTTTTTTCCCTTGACATGCAAGACTCCCTTTGGGGGAGTACTCAGCAAGTGCTGGATGTGCTGAAAAAAACTACCATTTGCAATGAAATGGTTTGAGAATTGCCTCTGGGGACTTTTACCATAATTTTAGGAGAATCCTGAAACAGCATGATACTAATCCAGAGGGGCGTACCCAAAGCAAAAATTATCATACTACCAGGATGATGTCAGAAGCCAGCATGGTGTCCAAGGGAAATGGTGCTGAGTTCAGCACAGCTGGGGGAGGTGGTTTAAAGGGATATTGTTTTTGAAAAATATTTTTCATTAAAGCACTAGAAATTTAAAACAGGGTTGGTAAAAATAAAAATACCAAAGATATTCTTCTTTAATTATTTTATAAAAAAATAGAAGACAAAAAGTTAAATTTTTTTTGGGGGAAATTTTCCCGAAATGGGAAAGGGCCCAACTCCTTTTCTTTACCTTTACTTCCAAACAGCCTTTTAATTAGAGAAAACAAAAAGTTATGATTGCTTTAAACAAATAGGAAGGTTATAGAAATGAAGTTTGAAAGCTGAGACTTACAGTAAAAAAATTGTACTTTGGGGGCCTAAAAGATTTTTTAATACAATTTCTAGAAACAGTTGTTCACATGAGTCTCTTAGGAAAAAGCCCTATGGAATCTAAGTCAAAATTTCAGAAACAAAACTGTTTACAAACCAAAAAAAAAAAACCTTTTGGGCCAAATGGATCCTCCTAATGAAACAAAAGCCAAAGTCACTAACCTTTTTCCCTGTTCCAGTCCACCAAATTTGTTAATAAATTTGGGAAGACTGCCCCCCAAAGGGGCCCCAAAATAATTATGCCCCCCCTCCTAGGGGCCAACTGGATTTTGAGGAAAAAAAAGGGTTCTAGTGAACTATTTAAATTTCATAGGCAGACTACAGCAGAGTACCCAAATTTTATAAAAGCAAAGAAGCACTGAAACTACACCCGACAGTCCCGATATCCCAATTTTAAAGGCTGGCAGAAGGAACATCAAGGGGGGAATTTCAATTTCCATTTGGCTTCATTAGGAGTTGTGCGCCAAACCAAACCCAGATTGGGAAATGCAGCTACAGGCTGAGGAAGGTCAGAGGTTTCAACATTTTT
>JAREIS010001072.1:0-40854 GCA_030060385.1 Muscicapa striata striata
CGGGCTTGAGTGAGAAGTGGATCTTTAGGCGAGTGATGCACCAAAACATTGGCTAAATAGCCAATTTTCTAAGTATGTAATTACCCAACTAACTAATTAGGTGTGTCATGACTTAACCGTCTACTTTCATTAGAACCCAGATGGGAATAGGCATGTAATGCACAACAAAGCTAATTATTACTTTCTCTCATCTGGAGCACTAATGAGGGGTCCTAGATGGTATATATAGAAAACAAGAAAAAAAAATATATCTGGTGCAGCAGTAGAAAATCTCAGGCTCTGAAGGAATAAATATATTTTTTTAAATAATAAGGTCAGGGTCTCTGGTGGGTTATTTTGGTTTTTTTCTTGAAGGGAGCCTGAAAATTTCTATTGCCTTTTTGATTTTACAGCTTGAAAGGCAAACAAAGTTAGAGTTAGCAAGAAAAAAGAACTAGAAACAGAAAAAGAGTTAGAGAGAGAGTGAGAGACAAACAGAAACAGAGATAAAGGCAGAGGGACACTAGAGAGAATAGTAGAAAACACATTAAAAAAAAAATTAAAAAATGTAGCCTCAAGTAGGCTCCAAACCGAGAAGGAAGAAGCCACCAGCCTTAGAATCATATTCCTTCCAGCAAAGAAAAAAACCTGTCACTATTTTCCCCTCAGGATGCTGATGAGTCACTGCAGCAGTGGAAAGGAAGGAGGAGAATTTACTGCTGGAGGAGCAGGGCAGATGCTTTTATCCTCTGTGTTTATTTTTTTCTGTTGCTGCCAACCTTTAAAAGAAAATGAGTAATTTGGCTATTAGTGTTAGCACTGCTGGATGAGCAATGAGTGATTGCTCTGTCTTGATTAGGCTGAAGCATTAATTAGACAGCCAATAACATCTAATTCTTGAATCCTCACATCAGCATCTTCTTTCTGCATCTTTCTGTGCATCTGAACTCGACCAAGCTGCTTCTCTCTTGCTTGAGGTGGTCAGGATGGGGCTGTGGGAGTTGGGTGCTGGGCAAATGTTTTGGCTCCCTGGGCTGGGGCAGAACTGAGAGGATGGAGGAGAAAAATTCACTGCTGAAATCCCTCAGGCCTTGACAACAGCTCTTGGCTACTTCTGCTAAGAAGCGGGCTCCTCCCGCTCAGTCCCGGGAGCAATCGAGCCCAGAGCAATGGATCGGCAATCAGGAGTACTGCATCCCCCACCCATGTGTGCACCCCAAAACCCCTTTAAAAACCAAAAAAGAAAAACAAACAAACAAACAAAAAAAAAACCCACTAAAAAAAAACTTAAAAAATTTTTAAAAACCTCAAAAGCCCCAAAATTCCACTTTAAAACCCTAAAAAAAAATACCTCTGAAAAACCTCTGAAAAATCTTTTTAAAACCCCTAAAAACCCCCAAACTTCCGGACAGCCGGAGTGCGAGCAGTCATTGGCCAATCGCCTCCGCGGGGCGTGGCGCACCGGGGCTGGCAGAGCGCGGGCAGAGCGCGGGCAGACCGAGATGGCGGCGGAGGCGGCGGCGGCCTGTCCGTGCGCGCTCTGCAGCGCCTCCGCGCCCCTACACGTGCCCCGCTGCCACCACGTGCCCGCGCTGCTACCGCGCCCACGGCCCCTGCGCCGAGGCCTTTACCGCGATCAGGTTCTTGAGGCGTTGCGCGCTGAGCGCAATTCCCGCCGCGCCCGCGCTGCCCGGGCTGCGCGAACTACGCGAGCCCGGGGATCCACGGCGGCCTAGAGGCCGCGGGCTGTGGGAACAGCTCAGCGAGGCGGAGCGCGACGGGTTCCGCTGATTGCTGAGTTCCGGGAGGCCGCGGCGCTGCTGCCGCGGTGGCGGCCGTGGTGGTGGCGCGGGCGGGGGCGAGTGGAGGAGCTCGGGGACGGCGGCGGAGGGGGATGAGGAGGGCGGTGAAGCTCGGCCCGGCCCCGCGCCGCCCGTCCCCACCTCGGTGTGCCCGCTGAGCGCCCTCCGCGCCGCACCGCCATCCCCTTGGTGCGGTTCCAGCTGCCGAACGCGCTGTTCGGTTATGCCTTCGCGCTGAGCCTGCACGGCGGGGACGAGACGCTGCTCCCCGAGCTCCTCGACGCCGCCATCGCCGCCTCGGCGCGCTCCGCGACCGCCGCCCCTTCAGCAGCACGGCCGAAGCGCTTCTGAGCGCCGGCGCGACGCCCGAGCTGCGGGGCTGCCGCTGAGCCCCTCGGCGACAGCGGGGCGCTCCTGGCCCTGGCGCAGCTGCTGCAGGGGCGCGATAGTCGCGACCCTGGCACCGACGGGGCAGCGGCTTTGTGGCACCTGTGGCGGCTGCTGAAGGCGGGGGCGCGGGCACTGCCGCCCCCGGAACGAGGCCGCTTCCAAGGGGCCCGCAGGAAGGTCGGGTTCTTGCTGAGCTGGAGTCGGGGGCCACCGAGGAGCTCGCCCAGCTCGCACGGGAGGCGCGGGGCGGCTCACGCCGAGGTGGCCGCAGAGGAGGCGGCGGTGGCCCAAATCAGGGAGGGGCTGGAGAAGGTCTGGGAGGCCCCGGCTGCCCCCAGGGAGGAGCGGGTACCTTGGGTGGTCACAGATGGGGCCGAGTAGTCAAGGAGGGAGTTGAGGAGGTTTTCGGGGGTCCCCGCCGCCCCCGGGTGTCGGTACAGAGCAGGGTCCGCGGCTGATCGAAGAGCTGGACTGAGACGGGAAGATCCCGAGGAAACAGCCCTGAGAGAGAACCTGCTGGTGGAGAGGACTGATGAATGTCCAGCGAACCAAGTCCAAGAAAGCTGCTCGTTAAGGGATAGGACTAATGAACTGCAACGGAACAGTGCCAGGAGTGACTCTAATTAAGCGATGGGACTGAGGAGATCCTGGCAGAAGAGACCTGGCTCATCAGGGGTGGGATGAACCAACATCCAACACACCAGCCCGAGAAATGACCCTTATTCAGGAACAGGACTCATTAAGGGAGGGGATTAACAAGACCCCGAGGAAGTGGATTCAGGAGAGAACCCACTCATGAGTGATCCAGGCTAAGGACAACCCAAGGAACCAGGCCCTACCTGCTTGTTGGGGGCCGGGACTAAAGAACATCCCACAAACCAGTCCTAGGAATGACGCTCGCCAAGGCACAGAACTCATTAAGGACGGGACTAAGGAGTGGTGAAAGATCATTAGGAGAGATCCTGAGAGAATTGGGGGTCTGGGCTAATGAAGGGCTGGTAAAGCTGTGCAGGAAGGAGCCCAATCCATTCCCAGTGCAGCCTCTCGGGGCTCCAGTGGGGACCCCAGTTCCCCCCACGAAATATTCATACAGGGGTGTGCTGGGGGGCACGGCCTCAGCACCCCTGGATACCCCCAGCCCCCTCAGTCCCCCCGTAACGACCCCCAGCATACCCAGCCCCTCCATCAGAGCCCACAAGTCCCCGCAAGGCCCTGCCACAGACCCCTTGTAGTCCTCCATGACACCCACAGACACCCCCAGCCCCCTCCCTCCGTGTCCCCCTCCAGTGCTGAGACCCCCAGCCTGCTAAGACCCCCCCAACCCTCAAAATCCCCACCCCAGCCCCCACCACCATGGTTCCCCTCGACCTCTCCCTGGCTCGTGTGTCCCCCCGAGCTGCAGCAGCGGTGGTGCCTCAGGGGTCACAGGGTGTGCCAAGGTGTAGCCCCCGCCCCAACATCTTGTTGGGGGTCTGGGTGCAGTCCCCCAAATCCCAACACCCCTATCCCTGTTTTGTACCAGTCCCTGGAATAAAGGAGAGGTGGCTCAGAGTGGGATCTGAGGGTTTTGATGGCCCTTGGGAGGAAGAGTTTGGAGAATGGTGGGGGGGGTCTGGGGTGGGGGGCTCTGCCACAGCTGCACCTACAGAATTTGGGGTCTCACTTATGTGGGGCCCCTTTTACCCCCTCCAGTGCCCTTCCCGGTTTTGGGGTCTCCCTGACCCCTTCCCAATTTGGGACCTCCCCATGATCCCCTTCTCAGTTTCAAGACTCCTTTTTTGACACCCCCCCCACCCCAAATCCCTCTGTCACCCCTTCCCCCGTTTTAGGCTTTGCAGGGACCAAACCGAGACCCCCAAAACTTCGAGCCCCCAAATTCCCCGGGGCTTTTTGCCCTCCCTCCTGGGGTCGTCCCCATCCTCCCCCCTCACCCCTTGGGGCACTTTTGCCACCCCCATTTTTGTCACCCGCCAAAACCAACGCCCGGGTGCCCCAACACACTTTATTCACAGCCCGGCCCCATCCATGCCCTCTCCCACCCCCACACGGGCATCCCGGTGTCACCTCCCACCCCCGGGGTCCCACCCTCGTGTCCCTCCCCCCTTCCCCTATTTACAGCTCTGGGATATGGCACCGACAGGGGACAGCGAGGGGCACCGAAGGTGACACAGGGCACGGGGTGGGCTTGGGGACATCAGCTCTGTGTCACTGTCCTGTCCGTGTGTCGTCCCCCCCTTGGAGTCACCATGCCCTGTCCTGTCCTTGTCCCAGTCCAGGTACCCCCCACTGTCTCCCAGCTTGGCGTCACCAAATCCCTAAACCCGTGCCACAACTCGTGTGACTCCAGGTCAGTCACCATGTCCTGCCCACGAAACACCCCGTGTGTTCCCTGGCATGGTGACACGATGCCCCAGATCTGTTGCACAGCGATGATGCGTCTGTGAAGATGGTTGGTCCCGCCTTTGGTCGATCGATTATCTTTGGTGGGAGGTCGATGTCGACGACCGTGAGCAGCTGAGTCCAAGGAGGTTTTGCCGTGTAGCGAATCTCTCCTCCGAAGCCTGCACGGGCCATGGCTAGGTATTCAGATATTGTTGTTGACTGCGCGGAGAGTTGTTTGCGGAAGGGCAAGTATATCTTGGCAGGTTCAATGCCCAGATGTCTTAAGGCGAGTTTCCTGCCTTTCATGATGAGGCTGCTGATGCACTCGACTCCTGGGGAAAAGGCGCGTCACAGTTTCCCCAAGGCCACCCATTGTATCGGTTGGGCTTTGTTGGGGGGTCCTTGAGCTAAAGCTCCCACTCCGCCCTTCTTTGTAAGGTGGACATACAGATCGACCGGTGTACTTGAATCCCATCTGGCGAGCGTGCTCGCTGACATCTGGTGTTCAATAAAGTTGAGCGAGCTTATCGCTTCTGGTGTCAGGGTTTTCTGCTCCCATGGATTCTTTCCTATCAAGAGGCCGTTTAGAGGGTCCATGACCTCGGAAGGAATCAGGACAATGGTGCACAGCCACTGTAAGGATCCTACTAGCTGCTGTATGTCATGGGGCGTTTTGATATCTCGGCGGATTTTCATCTGGGGAGGGGTTACGTAGGAGCTTGTGATTTCCACTCCTAGGAAGGTTACACATGGTCCCTTTTTTATTTTTGCACTCGCTATTTCGAAGCCATTTGTCTTTAAGGTTCTGGAGATGGTTGACACCAGTTGGTCCCCCTGGCTTGGTGATGGTGCGGAGACCAGAATGCCGTCCATGTACTGCACGATGGTCACCGTCGGATTGCTCTGCCGGACTGGTGCTAGCGCTCGGTCTACTGTGATCTGGCAGATGGTAGGGGAGTTGATCATTCCTTGGGGTAACATTTTCCAATGAAAGCGTAGGTTGGGCCGCTGGCTGTTTGGAAAGACGATGGAAAAGGCGAACCGCTCCTTGTTGTCTTCGTGCAGTGGAATAGAAAAGAAGCAGTCTTTGATGTCGAGCACTGCGCAGGGTTGTCCTCTCGGTATCATTGAGTTCATGGGCAGCAAAGTTTGTACCGGGCCCATCGGCTAGATTCTCTTGTTCACTTCCCGCAGGTCGTGCAGGAGACGAAAGCCTTCACAGGACCGTATAGGTATTACAAAGATTGGGGTGTTCCATGGGCTCGTGGAGGGTTCTATATGATTCTTGTGTAGCTCACGGCTAACTAGCTCAAGGAGAGCAGACATTCGAGGCTTGGATAAAGGCAACTGTTCAATAAACACCGGATCAACTGATTTCCAAGTTAATTTCATGGGCAATGGTAGATATGCGGCAGTGGCCCTTAGAATAAATTTTTCACCCTAACATCCAGCAGGGCTAGGGCACCTCTCCCCATCAAGGGTGGGCAATCTGACATAATGTATGTCGTAAGGATGATAGTCCTTCCTGGTCTTCTCTCGGTGCAGAGTGTTTTTTCTATTGGTTGGGCGCTTTTTTGAGCCCGGGATTGCCCTCCAACTCCGCTCACTGTGGGGGCCTCTTCCAGTCTCCATTTTCGGGGCCAGTGTATGTTTGGGATGACGGTGACTTCTGATCCTGTGTCCACCCAAAAGGGAAGGCAGATGGCCGAGTCGTTGGAGCTGTTGTGGAGACAACGCACTGCCCACACGATCAGCGGGTGCCTACCCACCTTCATAGCATAGGCTACCCATGGGTCTCGTTCCTTCGCTTTCATGGCCAAGGCCACCCAGGGGCCTCGTCCCCAGGGAGCTGTTCTTGGTATTACTGAGGTGCAGACAGGTTTGATAGAGCTGCTGGTTGGGCGACAAAGTTGGTCATTTCTTGAGGGGGTGGTGGGCGTGGAAGCCCCGTGCCCCATTGAGGGTTGCTGTAGCTGGGCCGCTTCGTGTTCCAGGAGGGAGAGGGCTGGGTGTGGCCCAGCTGCCCCCTCCCCTTCCTGTTTCCCTGAAGCTTGCATCTGCATTCCTTAGCTAAATGCCCCTTCTTTCCACAGGCCCAGCAAGGTCCCCTAAGTTTCCCCTGGGGTGGTGGAGCAGCTGCTGGTGGGTGTCCTGACTGAGGGCAGTTTGCTACTACGTGGCCTGCCTGACCACACTTGAAGCATGCCATCACACTGGTTATTGCACTGCAAACTGCTGCTTGGATAGGAGCCAGGTGTTCTTCCTTTGCAACATGTCTGATTATGGCTGCGATATTGGACCCAGGTGGCAGTGATCTTAAAATGTCCTTAGTGGCTGAATTGCATTGCTGGCGTAGGCAGTCTGCCAGCACAGGACCCTTTGCCTCTGAAGGTAATGCAGAGGAATCTATTGCTGCCTGAAGGCGGTCCACAAACTGAGTGAAGCTCTCACTCTCGCTTTGCTTTATAGCAGACCATGGTGATGGTTTGGCTATTACTTTAGAAGCAGCACGGATGGCTTCTAGGGCAGCATGGGTTGTTGTCATGACTTCATGGGCTTGTAAACCCTCTGCCTGTGCTTGTGGGGTTATCATGGTCAGGTCCGTGCCCATAAGCCTCTGTATACTGGAGCCGTGCAGTGGGTGGTCCTGTTACCAGGACCAGCTGCTTTACACAATTGTCCTCCCACTCCTGCTTAAATACAATCATCCCTGCCCCATCAAAGATCAGCCTGCAAGTCTGTTTGATATCAAAGGAAAGCATATCATCGCCTCCAAAAACGCTATCAATGAGTGTGGAAACCATGGCAGAATTAATCCCTTCTGTCCGTGATCGCTTTAACAATTGCCTGCACATCCTTCGGGTTAACTGGCGAGTAAGTCCTTTGATTTCCATCTGCCCCCCGCCACGCATACCGGGAACACCAGTGTAGCTGCCGGAGTCCATTCCGCGCAAGCTATTTTTATTTTCCGCCAGTCTGTAAGCGGGGTTCGATCTTTCCCTGATGTCCCCTCAACCCATGCAGGAGCGTTGCAGCTAGTGTTCTTAAAAGCCGCTGCTCTGTTTTTGTTAAAGTCTGAATCGATATTGGAATCCTCCGCTGACCACCTCCCGGGCTGCCCATCCGAGCTCCAATCGGAGTCCGAGTCCGAAGTTGACTGACTGGCTGTTTCTGGGCTGCAGAGCTTTTTCCTCGGGCTCTGCCCCCGCCTCGTCTTCCGGGGGTCAGGCCATTCCCTCCCCCTGGGCTCTCCCCGCCTCCTGCTGGGGGAGGTCCTTGCCCTGTAAGGACCTGATGTAATATGAGCTCTTTGATTGGTTTTAAGCTCCGTCTCAGGGGTCACCCCTCCTCTCTGCTCGCCTGCGCATGCCCCGCTCAGCGAGCCGTCCGCACTTCTCCCCTCCGCACCCTTGTTCCACCCTTCACCACGCGGCTTGGCGCCATTTTCAAATTCATATGGGGGGGGTGCCTTATTATCACCTGCATTGGACTCTGATATTATAGCAGCATTCCGCACCTCCTCTGATAACCCCTGCCAAAACGCCCGCGCGCGTTCTCCTCCCCCCTCCGATGGCGGTGAGTCTGGTCACAGGGGTCGCGGGGGGGATCCCGGGGACTGCGGGTCCGCACGGCTGCCCGATTCAAGTTCTTCCGTGGTTTGCATCGCTGCCCCGATCCCCAATTGCGGTGTGGCTAACAGACAAGCCCACGCGGCCCTCCAGGCATCCTGCTCCGTCCAAGCCTTCTGCAGAGCCTGGATGACCCTGCCCCACGCTTTGAGTGTTTTTCCTGAGCCCGAGGACATAGTTTCCTCGGCTAGAACCTGTGTGCATTTATCCCATATCCCCGGATGAAGGATATCTACCGGGCTGTCTATCGCGCCCATTTTCATCAGTCTCTGCATGGCGAGAGTAAAATCTTTAAGCTTACAATCTATATTCCACTGCGTGTGGATTTCACTTCTGACCTTCGCGACAGCCTCCATGCTCCTCGCGGGTACGGGGACGCCTCCCCTGCTGCACTAGGCCAGCTGTGCATCCGCTGTCTCTCGTCCAGGCGATTCCTGAACCTGGGGCGGTCGTATCCCGGGTTTTCGGCGCCACTTGTTGCGTTGGCGCCCTGGTTCAATACCCAGCACGGCAGCCCAAACCCAGAGCCACTCGGGCCATCAGCTTCTAGACACCAATGTCATGGACAGCAAAATGGCGTTTATTAGAAGGTCACAAGGGTTTTTATAGCTTGGATGGTCTGTGGTCATTTCCTTCAGCTCATGTCCGGGTGGGTGGTCCTGGTACAGAGCAAAGGTCAGACAAGAGAGAGGGGGATGGGGTCCTAGCTGACCGTTACAGCCTGAGATCTTCCGCTCACACCCCTATCTCTCCACAGGTAGTTTTCTTTTTTCTAGGACCTCTAGGTTTTTGCCTTCTGCTCCTGTGACTAAAGCATATCCTGATGCCCTCTTTCCGTCCACTACCCTCGATGACCCATCAACAAATAGTATCTTTCTGTAGGTCAGTGGTATGCTCTCCAGATCCTCCCTTACTTTAGTTTGTAAGTTTGTAAGCTCCAGACAATTGTGCTCTAGCTTCTGTAAAGGTTCCCCTGGAAGAAACTGGGCCGGATTTATACTCCTGGAGGTGACTAATTCTAAGTTATCAGTATTCATCAATATGATTTCATATTTTAATATTCTAGCCTCTGTTAACCACTGCTGAGCCCCTTGACTTAGGATGGTTTTGATGTCGTGTGGGGTATGTACTCTGATTTTTCCTTGCAAAGTTAATTTCTGGGTATCTTCTACTAAGATAGCTGCAGCTGCAATTGCCTGGAGACATGTAGGCCATCCTTTTGCCACCGGATCTAATAATTTCGAGAGGTAAGCTATCGGTTTTCGGCAACCCCCCCACTCTTGGGTCAACACTCCATAGGCCACTCCCTCTTAGGTATTGGTAATTAGATCAAACTCCTTTTTAAGGTCAGGCAAGCTTAGGACTGGTGCAGAGAGTAACTTTTCTTTTAGCTCTTTTAGTTGCTCTTCATCTTTAATTGTCCAATTTATAGGTTTGGAATCTACTAGTTTGTCATGAAGAAATTTGACACTTTGAGAATATTTGTCCAGTCAGAATTTGCAATAGCTGAAAAGACCTAAGAGTTTCCTTATATCACGTTTGGTTTTTGGGGTTGGTATAAATAGAATACACGAAATCCTTTCTGGACGTAATTTTTTATATCCTTTTCCAGTTATATGGCTGAGATAAATGACTTCTGATTCCACAAACTGTAGTTTGTTTCGGGACACTTTTAAGCCCTTTGCTCCCAGAAAATTTAGGAGTTTGAAACTAGTTACCTTAACTTGGTGTTGTTCTTTTCCAGATATTAACAGGTCGTCTACATACTGGAGAATTTGAACTTCGTTTTCTGGGGTAAACTGCTCTAATAGCCCCTCTAAAGCCTGCCCAAAAAGATTTGGGGATTCCGTAAATCCCTGGGGCAAGCATGTCCACCTCAGCTGTTGTTTTCTTTTTCCACCTGGATGTTCCCACTCAAATGCGAACCAATCCCGGCATTCTTCTGCTAGGGGGCATGCCCAGAATGCATCTTTTAGATCTATAGTAGTAAACCATGCATGCTCTCTTGGGATTTTGCTCAGGAGATTATACGGATTGGACACTACAGGGTGTCTAGTGATGGTTCTCTTACTAATTTCTCTTAGATCCTGGACTAATCTGTATTTTCCTTCCGCTTTCTTAACTGCCAGTATGGGTGTGTTATGGGGAGACATGCATGGTTCTAAGATGCCTTCTGCCAACAGATGTTCTATAGTCATAGAACAGGTGTTAGTCCTTCTCTGCCTTCCGAGGATATTGGGTACTGCTTAATTCTGATAGGGGGAGTCCCTGCTTGCATTTGTATACTTATTAGTGGGATGTCTAGAAAACTGCTCTTTCCTTCCTCTGCCCACACTTCAGGATTGATTTCTCCTACATCTCCTTCAGTTAACTTCATGATATGAACTACCACTTTTCCATTCTTTGGGATTATTCCCACGCCCAACTGAATTTGTAAATCCCTTCCCAACAAGTTCTTTTCCAAGTGGGGTAAATAGATTAAGTCTGCCACACACTGCCTGAAATTTCCTTTTATTTCGACTTTCTCAATTATAGCTGCCTTGAAAGGCTTTCCCTCTGCCCCTATTACTTCGCATGTCCTACTGCTTAGATTGACTCCCTCTGGGAGCTCCTTTAGGCTAGATCGATCACTCCTGTATCAACCAAAGTTCAAATTCTAAATTTTGGGGACCAACATCAAAATTTACCAAGGGTTCTTCTTGATGGTTCGTAGGGTCCCCTAACGGGTAGAGCACCTGACACCCTGAATCTTGACCCATTAAGATTTTCTCCAGGGTCTCTTGTTCTCTTGCAATCGCCTCATCCATTGAGATCTTTTCGCAGTTTCTTCTTAGGTGACCTACTTCACCACAATAATTACACCTCCTTTCACCTTGAAGCCCTCTGAATTTTCTGATGTTATTCCTATTTCCATTAATCTCCAGGTTGCTACTAGATCCCCCTGATAAGGGTTTTGGCCCTTCTCCGCTTGATTTAAATGGCCTCCCCAGCTGATCCCTGTCTGTTCCTACACAATCCCTGGCTACAGCTACCATAACTCTAGCTTTTCCCCTTGCTTTTTCTTCCTCCCTCCTCAAGTACACTTTCAAGGCTTCCTTGAGTAAGTCATTTCTTTCTTTCTCTTGCCACTCTTCCATTTTTTCTAATTTCCTCCTAATATCAGGCCAAGATTTGGTAACAAAATGTACTTTTAACACCACTTGGCCTTCAGGGCTATCTGGATCTATATTCGAATAAAGCTGGAAGTTTCTCCTTAATCGATTGAGCCAGGTTGCCGGGATCTCATCCTTTTCCTGCACTCCATCAAAGGCTAGTTTGGTGTTACTACTGCGGGGAACAGACTCCTTTATCCCCCTAATCACTAAGGACCGGTAGTCACTCATATTTCTTCTCCCCTCCTCCTAATTGGGATCCCACCCAGGATCTACTAGAGGTAGTTTATGGTCACCAGGTGGTCCCTGTTTGTTCTCCCTTTCCTATATTCCTAAGCCCACCGCCCGAATCATACGGACTTCTTCTGGGTTGAATAATATGTTAATGATAGAGTTAATCTCCCCCCACGTGTAGATGTTAGGTCCTAGAAATTGATCTACCTGGTTTGAGATGCCCACAGGGTCGTCTACCAGATTCCCCATTTCCTTCTTGAACCCCCGAACCTCGGATGCTGTCAGCGGGGCATTCACAAAACCTGACTCCACCAGCAACCCCACCCATCAGAACTTACCTAGGCGGGAATAGTCTTTCTACCCTTGTAGCCCTAGACCGAGTGTTACAGTAGGGCCCTTCCATAGATTTACTATCTTGCATGTGGGTAGAGCTTTGCTGGCTACTAGAGGAGGTGTTGCTATTCGTTGGGGATAGATATAGTTCCTAACTGGAAGGGGGTGAGGGGACAGCTATTGGTGAAGGAGCGGGAACCAAGCTGGCAGAGTGAGTTAGGGAAGGTTGAGAGGCTAGTGGCAGAGGTAAATTAGGAAGTGGAGGTGGAGATGTGGAGTTTGGATTGAGAAAGGGGTGTCAAGGGGAGGTGGTGGAGGAGGAGAAATATCAGATGGTTTGGGAGGAGGGGGAAGTGGGGTTTCAATCGAAGATGGATGAGGAGATGCTGATATTAAAGGCGGAGGTAAGGAGCTTGGTAGAGCTCCAAAAGGAACAGGAGGAGGAGGAGGACGTAGGTTAGTGAGGGGATCCTACCTATTCTTAACCTTTTCTTCTTTCTCTTCCTTGCCTTTCTGTTCTCGCACTTTCCATATCTTTATGGGTTCCTCACTATGGTGTTCGTTTTCCAGCAGGCTGCGTACTCAAGTTGTTCTAAATTGGAACCCTCCCAAGTTCTCAAGTATTGGCATAATAGGGAACACATCCAGGGTCTTGGATTCCGTACCAAGGCCACTTCCCTGGTAGATTTAACTTAGGCCACACTTCTATGCAATAATGTATCATTTTAATCTTGTCCAGATTTTTTCTGGCCTCCTGGGTGTCCCATTGGTCTAACATTATCGCCAGGGGACTATCAGAGGGGATGTTTTTCACCTTTTCCCCTTCTTTTTCAATTCCACCCCTTCTGCTTATACAAGTTCCCATGGCTGCTACTTGGATTAGGCCTTAAAAAAAAAAAATTCTAAGGTGCCTCTACTCAGACAGAAAGTAACTGACAGGCAATACAACTCTTGAACGACTGAAACTTATTCGGCCTTCTCTAAATTATAGTGTAAACTTTTCTTACTAAAATTATAAGGTGCCCCTACTTGAATGGAAAGTAACTGACAGGCAACACAACTAGCTCACTGAGGTTAGGTATTGGAGTTGGGTCCCAACAGGGCGTCCTTGCCCCTCCCCACACTCCAAGACAGGGTTGGAGCCGGTCACTAGCGGGGCCTCGGTCACCCCTCCCTCTACTCCTCCCCTACTTCCGCCGATACAGGGCTAGAGTCGGTCACTAGCGGGGCCTCGGTCGCCCCTCCCTCTACTCCTTCCCTACTTCTTCTGATACAGGCTTAGAGCCAGTCACTAGCGGGGCCTCGGTCGCCCCTCCCTCTACTCCTCCCCTAATTCCTCCGATACAGGGTTAGAGCCAGTCACTAGCAGGGCCTCGGTCGCCCCTCCCTCCTCCCCTTCAACGTGCAACTCACACTAAGCCCAGGCCTCTGCACGCCCAGAGTCATCTAAGCTGCCCAATGTGTGCCACTCACTCTCTAAATTTCCTCTGCACACCTGGAGGGGGGCCCACTGCACCCCTAGAGACGCCTCACGCACTCAATAGGCCCTGGTAGGCCTCACTCGCTTCCCCCTGGTCCCGGCTGGCCCCCTCGTGGGAGTCCAGAACCGCGGTACTGAAGGGTCCACACTCGCTTTGGCGATCCGAGCTGCCGGCCCCCGGCTCACTCACACACCATGCGCTCGTCTCCACCCCTGCCACCGGTGGCTTAACAGTGCTTCTAGGTGCTGTCCTCTGGATGTTGTCATCCCACGCTGTATTCTTGGTCCAGGGTGGCCAGCTGTCCTGGAGGCCTAGGGTCGGGCGGCGCCTTCCTGTCCGTGGTCTTCTTCAAGTGTGGCCTATCCCGGATGAGCCCCCAGGCTGTTAAAAACAGGGCCAGGAGATGAATCTCCTTTTTAAAGGCCTTTATTAGGACAGCTGTGGGAGGGGAACTCGAGGGGCAGCACACGCCGCTGCTGCTCCTCCCGCCGGACACCGCTGAGGAGGAGGTGCAAGTCGATTCTGTCCACGCTGCAGAGTTGGGGGTTCCGTCCTCGCGGGGGTTCCCAGGAACTTGGAATGGCTCATCGTTTAGGGGGAGGTCATGGTGGTAAAACGCTATTCAGGTCACGGTGAGAGGACAAAGCAGCTCCGGATGATGGTCTTGCCTTCTCTATGGTTTTTCTCTGACTGCCAAACACTATTTTTCAGTTCTAGATGTTATTTGGGCTCGTTGTCTTAGGAGTTTTTCCTTCAATGGAGTCCCAGCATTCCTTGCGTTCTGCTTTATTAGCATATGTTTTCACTGGCGTCATTCCTTCTCCTCCATCATCGGCGCCATTTTGGGGGAGCAGTGACAAGACAACCTGACGGATAAGGGGAAAGGAACATGGGGCAGGACAATTGGAGTGAAACTGGGTAAAGGCAAGAACTTATAAACATTAGCAAATAACTTTACTGACAATTAGGAACATTCATAGAAACATACAACTGAGATTTCTTAGAGAGCTCATCCATTACACCGGGGGATCCCCAGAGTTGTTTTGTTCCCTTTGTAAAAATGTCTGAAAAGGATAAAGCTGCATTTTACGCTTTACTAGCTAAGTATAATGCCAGACCCTCCCTAGGGGGGGAAGACTGGGCACACAGTAATTGGTTAAATTTAGAAAATGTGGTTGATAGGATACATTCTTTGCAACATGAAACAAAATTCAAACTGAGCAAGAATAATAAAACCATTCTTTGCTCAGTTCTAGGTACTTGTCTTTCAGCTGCTGTAGAATCACGTTTTAAACGAGTCAGTGAGGAAAATGCAGTGATAGACTACTTGCAAAACCTGGTGGAAGCTTTGCAAAAACAATTACAAGAGGAAAGAAATCAGGTAGAAATTCTGCAAAACCAACTAGAGCAGGAAAGAAATCACAACTATTTGCTACAGCTATCACATGCCTCACAACATGCAGATACACCAAAAGAAACAGAGGATAAGGAAGTGAATCTATTATATCCTCAAAAAGAATTAACTCTAATGAAAAATAGTGAGGAACATTGCTGCCTTAGCTTGAAACCTGTGGTTAAATCAGAATACAATTGTATCAATGATAAGAATTTTGACCCACAAATGACCACTACAAAAATCCTGTACACTGCTACTGAATTATCAGAACATGTAGCTATTGGGTACTGGGGACATGGAGCTTTCTTAGCAACAGAAGTCAAACGTAACTCATGGTCCCCAACTCAGCGCATGGCTTATTGGGCAGGGGGGCTTAACCCCTTGAGAAGGGGAAACCTTGCAGCTTTAGTTGGTACCCCCAACCAACTCCTAAAAAACATCTACAAAGCTGCCTGCTTGCAAATTATGCATGAAATAAAATTCACTGCTGGCTATAAATCACCTATGCAATTACCTGTAAGTGTAAAACAATACCCTCTTCCCTCTGGTGCCAAAGAAGGGACCAAACCAGTTATACAGGACTTGGGAAACTTCCCTGTATGGCCAATCCAAAAGCCCAAACCTGACAATGTAGCTGTTTATCAATATATTGATGATACCCTTGTGGGATGAGATGAAATAGAAGTAGTGGGGGATATCCAACAGAAAATAATCTCCCATTTAGAAAGCCTTAACTTGCAAATTGTCTCAAAGAAAATTCAAAAACCTTCTCAGGAAGTGAACTTTTTGAAGACAGCCGCTATTGGGACTGCCCCTCCTGACACCCTTTCTGGGTGGCCCAGAAATCCTCAGTTAGGAAGTGGTATGCCCCAATCGAGCAGTACTGTAACATCGTCTCAGTAACAGTAGGAACTGTAAAAAATCTGGCAATAACAGAAACTGCGAGCTTGAGTAGCAGCTATGACAAACGTGCCTCAGTAATTAAAGTATTCTCTGTTTCCTCCCCCAGACAATCTTTGTTCACTAATTTTTTGTTCACTAATGCTTCTGCTGAACAAATTATTGCAGGGGAATGGGGTGGCCCTTGGTTTGGGACGCTGATGGTTGTTTGGAGTGTTTTCCAGCTTACAGTACAGAGTGCCTCCTTTGTTTGCAATTACACTGACTCTTATCCTGAGTTAAAAGGAGGTACAGATTTGATTCCTTTTTGGCAGAATGATTGGGAAGTTAACAGAATTCCAGTCTATGTTACATGCTACATAGTTCCATCATTTTAACCTCCTGCCTCTTTGTGGCAGATTCTGTTGTGTTTACTTTTCACAGAATAACGCCATGGAGCATGAAGATCAATTGCTGAATCCCTCATGGAACCTGTATACCTGTATGTGTTATGGCCCAGGATCTTACAGCCGTGTTTTATTTTGTAATCAAAATTGAACTGTTGTACAGTTTTCCCATAAAATTATGTGTGGCAAAAACAATGCAAAAGGCATTTTGTTGTGCAGTCGGCAGGATAGTGTTGGTAATAAATAACACCTACTACCCAACCACCAATTTTTGAAATTGGACCTTAAGTAATTTGGAAAACTGGCCAACAGCTAATACTGTTTAGTTCAGCATGGTCTTTTAAAACAAGTCAAATTGCCAATGCAAAGCAATGACTCAGTAATTCAGCCAGATTGTTCACCTGTAAACAACCTGGTTGTAAAATGCGAGATCATTTTAAGAAATAAACGACAAGAAAAGTAACCGGTGTTGTGGGAACATGATTGGGAATTTTGAATAGTATTGATTTAGAAGTATCAATGAATAAATTGGCTAACATTTCTTTAGCTCTTTGCTGTATCCAGGCACAGCTTTGGATGCAAACAGTTGTTGCCTCAATTATAAGGGAAGGGGAAGATGGTATTTTCCCTATTGAAATCCGGACAATAATTTGGGATAATGCCCATGATTTTTAGAAAAACAATTCTAATTCTGATGCAAATTTGGTAAATTTTACTTACAACCCTAGCACAAACACAGCCTTTGTTCTGATCATATGTAATGCTTCAGTATATTCAACATTCCCTATCATTGCATTAGGGCTGAATCATGACATCTGTAACTTTGAAATTTACCCAAATGAGATTTCTGAAACACTGAGAGGGTATATGGGCAATGGGTGTGCATGCTTTAGAACTGTGATATTGTTTTTTGTAGATTTGGTAGTGAGTATTAAAAATCATTTAAATCGTTATGTCTGTAACTTTACTAAAATTACAAGGTAGAATTTTTACCTTTCATTATCTTTTACAGATCAGCAATCCTCTGCATTATGTACACAAATCAGTCACTGTTGACATCCCTAAGGTTATTGACACAAGGCAAAATGTATGATTTAAAATAAGATAAAACATGATTTTGTTTTAAACTTTGTTTATTTTAGTTGTGTTGCATTTTGGATTGAAATTTGAAAATTTCTTGTTTTAAAAATTGCTTCTCTTTGTTGTATTGCATTATGAATACGGATAAAAAATTGGTTTTTAGTTACTAAGATTGTTTATTTTATATTACTGCATTTTCTTTTAAATATTGATTTAAATTGTTTGTGGTTTGTTTTAGTTGATTATAAAAAACATGTTATAATCAATATTGAATTAATTTTTAATTGTTTGAATTGTTTGAATTTTAATTGTTTGGAAGTTATTTTATTGATTTGTTTTGATTGTTTGAAAGTTATTTTAGCTAACATGATTGTGATTTGTTTGAAGAATTGTTTTAATGAATTTTGTTGTGATTATTTTGATTTTTGTGTTTATCTCTTTCCTTTTTCCTTTCCCTTTCCTTTTTCTGTCCCTGTTTTCCGGGATAATGCTACCAACTCAGATGAGTCCTGAAGACTTCGCAACAACACCATGAAGGAGGGCTCTTGCTGATGATTGTGAGTCACGGGGTGGTGTAAGAGCCGGTCCGAAGTTTCTCTGATCTGCCTCACAACCATCATCAGAGACTGAGACCCTGGGACCCCCACCACTCGCTCTGGACCGGAGTTCTGGCCTGGCCGAGGTGGATGCTTGCCAAGGACTGTTTGTAGCTGTGCTTGGAGCTTGTCATGGTACACTGCAGGGTACTGGTTATTGCTGCCCTGTCTCCGCACCTGCGTCATGGAGCTCTGATCTCCACATACAATAGTCCATAAATCTTCCCACCTTTTGGCCAGAAGCCACTCGCTTTGGAAAAGGACTATAAAAAGTGACTTTTCTAATAGGACTTTTGAGATCTCTTTCTCCCCAACGGACTGAAGATGCCTCTGTCATCGGACCACAAGGATGCGTCTCGTCTGTTGGTAGCTATATCCCATCCTTTCTCTCTCTCTCTCTCTGCCACCGAAATCCTCTTCTGTGTGTCTCTCTCTCTCTCTCTCTCTCTTTCTCTCTATCTACCGCAAAACTGAATTGTTTACACACAATAAACTGCATTGCTGCTTTCTGCTTAACTAAACCTGAGTCCCTTGCCTTTTGTCCTTTGCACCCTGGGGTCGAACGAACCATCACGACTCCCGCTCGGAGTTGGGCGGATCGTGACACACGCGCCGGTGTCTGAGGAGGACAAAGCTGTCTCTGAAGCTCTTCCCACATTCCCCACAGTTGTAGGGCCATTTCCATGTGTGCACCTGCTGGTGGGAGGTCAGCTTGGACTTACTGATGAAGTTCTTCCCACATTCCAAGCATTTGTAGGGCCGTTCCCCCGTGTGCACCCGCTGGTGGTGGAGAAGGTGGGAGCCATGCCTGTACCTCTTCCCACATTGCCCACACTCATAGGGCCGCTCTCCTGTGTGCATCTGAAAGTGGCTGTTGAGGCTGGATGACCAGCTGAAGCTCTTCCCACATTCTGAGCACATGTAGGGTTTCTCCCTGCCATGAAGCTGCTCAGGGATCACCAGATCCACGCTGCAGCTGGATCTCCGGTCACCTTCCTGGCCCAGGGTGGGTCTTCCCTCCACAGAGAGCTCTGAGCTGGGTTTGCAGCCCCTCCTCGGACAGGATCTCCAGGGCTTCTTCTCCCCTTTGAATTCCAGCGCCATGGAACCGCTCCAAAGAGCCTCTTCCATGAGGTTCTGCTGCGAGGATTTGTTCTCCATGGTCTCCGTGCTCAGGTCCTTATCTGGGGGAGGAAGGACAAGGAGAGAATGGGATTTGCCTCCGTGCCAAAGAGAAGGGCAAGGAGATCCCCCCTCCCAGCGGGTCCATGGCAGGAGGGCGTCGGCAGCGGGACTGTGCTGCAGCCGGGGCTGTGCTGGGCTGGGAGATGGAGCAGGACACAGGGGGAAACGGGCACTGACTTCCTCCTCACCTGCCTGGGGCTCCTGGGCCATCGTCCTCTTCCTCATGGCCTCCTCCTCCTCATGGGGCCACAGTGTGTGGGGGAAAAACAGGAACTGAACACACCACCAGAAAAATACCAGGGCTCCTAAACACGTTCGGATATGCCCAACGCAGCTCTTCTTGCGTCCCTCCACCGCGTCCCACTGCTGCTCTTCCACCTGCTCTCACCCACAGCCGACACCTAAAATGAACAGCAGATTGTTCTGTAGAGTTTGAAACTAGCCCCCTCACCCGTGGCACTAGGAGTAGGACTGGGATGACTAGGAATGATACGGCGAGTAGGGAGAGCGATGCTCAGAGCCCCAGGCAGGAGTTGAGAGCACCTTCCCTGCCAGTGTCGCTCTTACTGGGAGCACTGGGAGGGAACTGGGAGTAAAGAGCGCCGGAAATGGCCCCAGCGGGCGGTGGGCGGGGCCAGAGGGCGTGGTTATGGAAATCCAGGAGCGATCGCGCGCTGGGATTGGTGGGCGGGAGCAGCACGGGGTTTCCACAATCACGTGAGCGGCGTGAGGGGAACGGAGCGATGGCGGCGGCGTCCGGTGAGAGGGGACAGGGAGCGGGAATAGGGACAGGAAGAGGGAATGGGGACAGGGAATGGGAATGGGGACCGGGAACGGGAATTTGGGAGCTGGAACAGGGACCCGGTTCGGGATTGTGGGACAGAGATCTTTACTGGGACCGGGAATACGGGAGAGGAACAGAGAAGCGGCACCGCCAATTGGCTCTGGGAACTGGAATGGGGACAGAGACCGGGAACGGGAGCAGTAATGGGGACAGGGACCATGACTATGGGACAGGGAATTGGGAAAGGGACCGGGATTTCAGGATTGGCACCAATACCGAGAATGGGACCGGGAATACTGGACAGGGAGCGGGAATGGGGAAAGGGACCGGGATTGTGACTGGGGAGAGAATGAGGACTGAGTGCAGGAACGGCGGACCTGGAGTGGGAATAGGGACCGGGACTACAGGACCCAGACCCAGAATACGGGACAGGGACGAGGACTAGAACCGGGAATGGGGACGGGGACCGGGACCGGGACTGGGACCGGCTGTCGGGATTGGTTATGGATTTAGATCTTCAAAGAGCAGAGCAGTTGCTGGCTGCTGTAAAGGTGTTTCTTGTAAAGGCATGTCAGGCTCCAAAGACAAAGAGCCCAAGGCTCTCAAGTCCCTGTTCAATCTTTGTGCCATAAAGTCCCGATGGAAGCAGGAGCAGCTCTCTGGTGCAAGAGGTCGAAGCTGCGGCCTGGTGCAGAGTCTCCAGAGGCAGATGCTCCCTGGCCTTTCTTCTGTTCTTTTCTTCTTCATCTTCTTCTTCTCTCACGTGCTGGTAGTGGTGATGATGATGGTGGAGGAAGAAGAGAGAGCGACGAGAGAGGAGCGAGAGAGAGCTCTGGCTCCAGTAGACGGATTTTCATTGACAAATTACCCAAGGAGACAAAACCACGAACCTGAAGCATTTCTCCTAAACCTATTAGAATTCTGGTTCTCCGGTACGAAAGTTTACGTGTAACCTGTGCATATTGCCTATCCGTTCTATGGGAACAATATGAAAAATATTTTTATTCCATTTTTACTCTGTTTCTAGGACTCTCTTTTTAGCTCTCAATGTAGCTTGTTTTTTACATGAGATTCTATGGCTTTTACTTTTTAAGGCATTTAAAACATATTTCTACGTACTTCACACTATGATTTCTACTTCTACTTCATATCTATGCAACTTAATATTTCTGCTTCTTTAAACCTTAGAGATCTATTTCATGTCTATGTGGATTACTGCATTTCAATTTATCACAAGGTTTTTATTCAATTCTTGAATTCTTTTCTGTCTTGGAAGCCCTTCCCGCAGTCAGGACACTCATAAGGCCTCTCATCCCTGTGAGTGCGATAGTGCACGAGGAGATGGGTGCTTGTTGGAAAAGTCTTGCTACATTTATCACACACGTAGGGCCTCTCTCCAGTGTGGCTCCTCTGGTGAACAGTCAGGTGTGAGCTCCGCCTGAATCTCTGCCCACACTCCCACACTCGTAGGGCTGTTCCCCCGTGTGGATTCTCTGGTGTCTGATCATGTCCGATTTTTGCCTGAAGCCCTTCCCACATTCCGAGCACATGTGGGGCTTCTCCCCATGGTGAAGCTGCTCACGCAGCCCCAGCTCCGAGCTCCGGCCGCCTCCCCGGCCCGGGCTGGCTCTTTCCTGCTGGGATCCCCGGGCTGTGCGTTTGCAGCCCCTCCTGCTGCGGGATCTGCGGGGCTTTTCCTCCCCGGTGGATTCCTGCGCCGTGGAGCTGCTGCAAACGGCCTCTTGCCCGGGGCTGTGCCACGGGGATTTGTCCTCCCTGGTGTCCGTGCTCAGCTCCTTGTCTGGGGGAGGAAGGACAAGGAGAGGATGGGATTTGCCTCCGTGCCAGAGGGAAGGGCAAGGAGATGCCCCAGCGCGTCCCGGCAGGAGGGCGTCGGCAGCGGGGCTGGGCTGGGCTGGGAGATGGAGCAGGACACAGGGGGAAAGGGGCACTGACTTCCTCCTCACCTGCCTTGGGCTCCCGGGCCATTGACCTCGTCCTCATGGCCTCCTCCTCCTCCTCCTCGGTGCCGAGGTTTGGGAAATCCTGGTTTGTGGAGGAAAACAAGAGCTGATCGCGTTGGGTTTGATGGTGGCGCTGCCCAAGGGCAGCTGGAGAAGTCAGCGCCCCTTTCAGCCTCGGGGGGCCCGGAGCCCGCTCATCACCGAGCTCCCGCACCTCCAGGCTGCCGGGGCTCCCCCGGCTCCGGGATCGGCCCTGGGCGCTCTCCCGCTCCGGGGCTCCCGTTCCCCCGGCTCTGCCGGGGATCCCCAGAGCCGAGATCGCCCCCTCCCCGCCGGTACCGGGCGATCGCCACGTGGGAGCCGCCGAGATCCCTCCGGGGCATTTCCGGCTCGGCTTTGGGGTCCTGCAAGATCCAAACATCCCCTGCCCCGCAAAATAAAACCCTCCTGGAGCCCCCCATGATGGATTTGGGGCAAGCTCCCCCTCCCGCTCACCTGCGGGTGTTTGGGGGGCGATGCTGCCGGACCCGGGGGAGTGGCGGCGAGAAGGGCCGGGGAGAGGAGCGCGTGGTTCCGAAATCGCTCCTGCTGTGTCTCTCCTGTTCCTCCCGCTCCTCCTCCACTCCCAACCCGGCCCGGGCAGGTGCCGACAACCAAAAGCAGCCGCGCTCTGCCCTGGGGGGTGTCCAACGGGCTGCGGACCGTGCGACGCTAGGAGTGATACTGGGAGCACTGGGAATGACCGGGAGAGCAGCGGCAGCGATGCTGAGAGCCCCGGGCAGGAACTGGGAGCGCTTTCCCTGCCAGTGCCGCTCTTACTGGGAGCACTGGGAGGGAACTGGGAGCGAAGAGCGCCTGAAATGGCCCCAGCCAGCGGTGGGCGGGGCCAGAGGGCGTGGTTATGGAAATCCAGGAGCGATCGCGCGCTGGGATTGGTGGGCGGGAGCAGCGCGGGGGTTTCGCGGTCACGTGAGCGGCGTGAGGAGGGAAGGGAGCGATGGCGGCGGCGTCCGGTGAGAGGGGACGCGAACCGAGAATGGGGACAGGGAGCGGCAATGGGGTAAGGGACAGGGAATGGGAATTTGGGAGCTGGAACAGGGACAGGGATCAGAATTATGGGACCGAGACCTTTACTGGGACCGGGAATAAAGGAGAGGAACGGAGAAGCGGCACCGGGAATTGGCTCTGGAAACTGGAATGGGGACAGAGACCGGGAATGGGAGCGGCAATGGGGACAGGGACCGTGACTATGGGACAGGGAATTGGGAAAGGGACCGGGATTTCAGGATTGGCACCAATACCGAGAATGGGACCGGGAATACTGGACAGGGAGCGGGAATGGGGAAAGGGACCGGGATTGGGACTGGGGAGGGAATGAGGACTGAGTGCAGGAATTGCGGACCTGGAGTGGAACAGGGAGCGGGACTACGGGACCCAGACCCAGAATACGGGACAGGGACGAGGACTAGAACCGGAAACAGGGACAGGGACAAGGAATGGGGCCGGGAATGTGGAAGCAGCAAGCGGAGAGAGAATCTGGGATAGGGACAGGCAGCCCGAGCTGTGGAGCCCTCAGGCCCCCATGGGAGAGGCGTCCCTCACGATCGGGACCGGGAATGGGGACAGGGAGCAGGAATGGAAATGAGCACTGGGAATGGGAATATGGGAACGGGGCAGGGAATATGGAAATAGCAAATGGAGAGAGAATATGGGATGGAGATTAAGAAGATGGGACTGGGTTCAGAAATGGGAATACGGGAACAGAATTTGGAATGGAAATATGCAAACGGGACAAGAAATATAGAAATGGGAATACAGGAATGGGAGTCAGATCAGGAATACGAGATCAGGACAGGGACTATGGGACTGGGAATATGGGAACAGCAACCGGGCAGAGAATATGGGACAGGGAATGAGACCGGGAATGAAATCTTGACTGGAATGGGAGCAGGACAGGAGTGGGAGTGGGTGACACGGGAATGGGCTGAGGACAAGGCGAGTGACAGTGAGGAGAGAAGGATCTTGGACTGGGGACACCAGGAGCTGGGACCAGGGGACATGGGGACAGGTCGAGATCATGGGGTCCTTGATCAGCTGCCCCAGAACCTCCGCCAGGGCCTCCCAGCACAGCTGGAGCCACTGGGCCTGGGGTGCCCAAAGCCCTGAGCAACCCCCAAGCCCCTCCCAGGAACCCGCAACTCCCTCAAACCCAGCATCCCACAGGACCCTGGAATATCCCCTCCATATCCCCATCCACACCTTTGTTCAACATCTTTAATTTTGCCCCGTGGGAGCCAGGAGGATGTGGAGCCCCCAGCCAGGTGTCTTCCCAACACGGATCAGCAGCACCAGGGCTCAGCGGGGCTCTGCCCACCGGGGGTCACTGGGGATCATCCAGCGCGGATCCTGCCATGGGGGATGGAGCTGCAGCAGTGCACTGTCTTGGTTTGAAAGACAGGTGTCTGCTAAGGCAGGCAGGATCCTCTGTTGAAATAGGAAATGTAAATTCCATCCCCCTAAATTAATTTAACTTTGAAATTAAGGACCTCTTTGGCCATGATATGAGAATAGGATAGCAATGTTTTACTAGGAAAAATAAAATTAAAATATAGTAATATAAAAACTAAAACACTGACAGTGTCTGAATACAACCTGACACTCTGTTGGTCAAAGTGTTAGTAGCAATGTGATTAAATCGTGGCTATATTTTGCTTGGAGTGACAGATGTGGTTTTGTTGAAGCAATGATTTTGGAGAAGGGTGTAGTTTCTATTTTAAGGTGTAGTGGTGAACAAGATGGGCTTGGTCTTCCTCTGGGAATTTAGTGGCAAAAGGTTGCTCTGATGTTTCAAATTTCAGATTTTATTTAGGTAGGAAATGCTTGACTCTTCCCCTTGGGTGGGGCATCTAAAATTGGGATGATGTAATTTGATCAGTCATGCAATGAGACTTAATGGCTTATTAACAGAAGATATCTTCCTGGACAAAGGATGGCTCCTGGAAGAGATAAAGAAAACTGCCCCACCAACCTTTAACAGCTGCCCTATTAACAGAGGATATCCCCCCCCAGAGTTATGAGGGTTGGGTTATGGAAGAGTAAAGGAGCACTGCTCACCTATGGTTTTAAGAGATGGTGATAGAATATATACTTCTGGTTACATCTGGCATTGCATCCTAAGACAGGCACAAAGCTCTTCCTGCACTCTGGGCACTCACAGGGCTTCCCTCAGTGGTGCCTCCGTTGGTATCTGGTGAAATGAGAGCTCTGTGAGAAGCTCCTCTCACACTTGGGACACTCATAGGGCCTGAGACATCCCAAGGAGCAGGGCTGTGATGTGCTCTGGTGCCTGTGACATCCCAAGGAGCAGGGCTGGCTGTGATGTGTTTGGTGCCTGTGACATGCCCAGGGCAGTGTCACAGTGGGGCAGCTCTCAATGTCCCCAGCAGGTCACGCTGTCCAGTGCAGCCGTGCCAGCGGTCACTGCGCACTCGGGGGAGGCTGGGCTGGACGGGGGTCGGGGCAGAAACGCCGCCCCCGGGACTGGGGTCTGCCCCTGCCTCTGGGCCCAGCCCCTGCTGGGAGCGCCTTGGGCAGGGCACGGGGCTGCTGCTGGGCCAGGGGGACAGGCCTTGCCCCCTGCCAGCTGCCTGGGCCCCTCTCATGCCTGTCCCACATCCCTGGGGCTCCTGTCCCTGCTGCTCCCCAACACCTTCACTCCCCCCATCAAAGCCCCACTCCACCTCTGCACTGTGACCTCTGGAAAGGAAGAAAGAATGAGAGAAAGGAAGTGTTGTCTGATGATCCTGGCTGGATGCCAGGTACCCACCAAAGCTGCTCTCTCACTTCCTTGCAGAGATGGACAGGAGAGAAAACAGAATAAAGGCTTCATGAGTTGAGATAAGGACTGGGACAGATCACTCAGCAAATGCCATTATGGAAAAAAACGGATTCAAAATTAGAGATATTAATTGAAATAGTTGATCTCCAAATCAGAGCAGGATAGTGAGAAGTAAAACAAAGCTTTAAAAACACCTTCTGCCCATTCCTCCCTCCTTCCCTGCTCTACCTCTTGTCCTCGACAGCAGTCACAGAACGTGATGTGATAACACACTTTGAAAGTTTTTTGACCAATCACACAAAACAAAACCATATTGACAGTAGTTCTATCCAACCACTAGAAGTACGTGTACCTTTTGTTCAAAGCAATGCTTGCTCTCAGTGTGTTCTCAGTCACCCCCAGAATGGTTACAGACACTCCCAGTATAACCCAGTTACCCTCAGCATGCTCGTGGTCATTCCCAGTCACAGCCACTTGTCCCAGTAAGATTCCAGTTTGCAGCAGCATGATCCCAGTCACTCTCAGTCACTGCCAGTTGGTCCCACCATGATCCCTGTTGCCCCAGTTCTGGTCCTGCTGGGTCCCAGTGCGCTCTGATCCTGCTCCCAGTGGGTCCCAGGCTTAGCCCCGGTGCATCCCAGTGTCCCAGTCCATCCCAGCGTGTCCCAGTCCATCCTAGTCTGTCCCAGTCCATCCCGGTCCCTTCCCGGCAGCCGCCGCCGTTTCCCGGATCCTGCCCCTCCCGCCCCGGAGCTGCCGCCGGACGCCCCCCCAAGATGCTGCCGGGGGTCGGGGGCTTCGTGTTGGGCTTCGTCTGCCTGGGCTGGGGCTCGGCCTCCACTGCGGGAGAAGGTGAGGGGGGGTCCCTGGGGGTCATGTCGCCCCCTCGGAGTGCGTGTGACGCCCCCGTGTCCCCCCATGTCGGGGTCACCCCCTTTTCTCTCCCCGAGAGCTCCTGACCCAGCTCCTGCTGCTCCCTGAGAGAGGCTTTGGGGAGCCAAACTGGGACCCCTTGAATCCCCATTCCTGAGCACTGGGACCGCCCCGCATCTCCTTCCCCAGCTCCGGGACCCCCTGCACCCCCTTATTCTGCACCAACACCCCCCGGACCCCCATTCCCGGCCAGCCCGGGCACCTCACCCCCAGGCCTCCCTTTCCTGGGAAACCCGAGCTGGGCACGGGACTCTCCGGCCGCTCTGGGATTGGTGATCACCCAAAGCAAAGGGAGAGAACAGCAGACAGAGAGAGAAGGAGATTGGGAATCAGGGCTCGCAGTCCCAGCGCCCAGCCCTGCTCCGCCGGGGCTCGGAGCCGCAGCCACAGGAAAAAATGGATCCGCGGATCGCGGTGCTTGCCCCGCTTCGGGCCGAAGCCGGCGGGTTCCAGGCAGAGTTTGAGCGCAGGCCCCGGGAGCTGAGCACAGCCCGGCCCGGGGGTCCCGCAGTGCGCGGCCGAGGAGGGTCCCGGGGGATCCCGGGAGGGGATCCAGGGCAATTCCCTGGAATTGCCCCGAGCCCTCCCCCCGCGCTCCCTCGGCCACTTTCGCTTTTGCCTTCCGCAGCCCGCGCCAATGCCGGGATCTGCCCGGCGACCGGTGACGCCTCTGCACACTCGGGCTGCCATTGGCTGGCAGGAAAGAGCGGCGCCAATGGCGGGGCCGGAGGCTGCTCAGGGGGCGGGGCCAGGGCTGGGGGCGGGGCCGCAGCGGAGCAGCGCCATGGCTCCAGCGCTGGGGCTGGGGCGCTCCTGGGGGCCCCGGGGGGCGGCGAGAGGTGAGGGGGACCCCCGGCACCGGGACTCTTTGATCGCCCATTCCGGAGCACGGAGGGGCCCCTACACCCCCATTCCTGGGCGCCTTGATCCCCCCGAACCTCCATTCCCGGGCATGCGCTCCACCCTGCACCCCCTTATCCGGCACCAATAACCCCGGCACCCCTTTCCCGGCCATCCCGCCTCTCCTGGCCCGCAGAGACCCCCTGCACCCCTATTCCTGCCTTTCCCAGCACCCAGCCCCTCCTTTCCCCAGCACTGAGGACACCCCAGACCCCTATTCCCAGCCATCCCGGCTTTCCCCGCCCTGTGCTGCAAGTGGGGACACCGGGGACCCTTGGAGCTCCCTTTGCTGCATACAGGGAACCCCTGCTGCAGGAGCTTTCCGCCTGTGACCTCCTGTCCGACGGGAGCGCCCGCGGATCCCATGGGCTCGCCAAGGACGGCCGGGAATTCCTCTCCTTCCAGCTGCGATCCGGGACATTCGTGGTGGCCGCCGGCGCTGCCCAGGTCACCAAGAGGTGCTGGGAAACTGAGGAGATCGAGACTGAGGAATTCACAAATGACCTGGGGCACACCTGCCAGGAATGTCTCTGGAAATACGGCAGGGATGAAACCAGAAGGGGAAGAAACCCATGGAAGTTCCCTCCTGGAGTGCTCTGCCTGGGGTGCTCTGTGCAGTGTGGCAGACAGTGAGAAACACTCCTAGGCTGTCACTCATCACAGTTCTCAGGGTTTTGGGTGAGATGCTTGCAGCAGATCCAGCGCTGAGGGGAGTTCAGGGGGGTCCCTTAGCATTTGGGGTCCCCTGGGATTTGCAGAGAACCCCCCGGCCCCCCCAGGATCTCCCTGAACACGCTGGTGCTGCCCGTGCGCAGTGAGAAGGTTCATACCCGGCACGGGGTCCCCAGCTCTGTCACCGGCACTGCCCAGGTACCTCAAAACCTCCCGGGAATTTTCAACCCCCGCCGGGGGCACCTCAACCTTCCCTGAGATCCTGAAAACATCCTTGGGATCCTCCAAAGCATCACCAAGACCGCAAAACCCCATACGGGCGCCCGAAACCCTGTCAGAACATCGAAATTGCCACAGGACCTCCCAACACTCCCCCATAATCACCTTGAGAAGATTTATACCTGGCAGGGGTCCCCATCTCCATCACTAGCATGTATCTCAAAACAGCCTTGGGACCCCCAATTCCATCCCAGGGATCGCCCAAATTCCCCCATCGAGACCTCTGAAAACCCCCCTCGGGAACCCTCAAAAAATCACCACATCCCCAAACACCTCCCGGAGCCACAAACTCCCCTGGGAAATACTCAGAAGGGTTTACACCCAGCACAGGGTCCCCATCGCCATCATCGGCATCACCCGGATACCCCCAAAACCTCCCGGGACCCCCAACCCCGCCGGGGCTCCTCTGCCGGAATCAACGGGAGTGGTGTTGCCCTTTTAAGGGGAGTTATAGTCGGCACCCACTATAGATGGCTCTTGAAGCGGCGATGGCAGAGAGAACCCCAAAAATCCACCCTAGGCCTGTAGTGGGGGCCCCCTACAAATGTCACTTTTAAGCCCCATTAAAAGGGGCCTTTGGGGCTGTGGCCCCACAAACATCCTAAAACAGGGAGGAAAACTCAGCCTTGTAGTGGTGAGATCCCCCCAAAAAAGATAAAAATATAAATACTCTTATTCAAGGGAGCCTTAAGACCCTTAAATGCCCTCAAAGTGGAAGAGAATCCTCCTCCTCCGCCGGGGCCTCTCCAAGCTGGGAACTCTCCCATTTGCTGCACTCAGGGGAGCCCCCAACGATGAGGAGCCCTGGGCTGAGCCCCCCACTCAGCCGGGAGTGCGGAGGGAAGTGGGGGGACTGGGACAGGGCTTGGGGGTCCTGGGGTTAACTGGGGGACCCTCAGTGTGTCCCACTTCCCCGTGTCCCTCTTCTTGTCTTCCCAGTCCCACTACCATACCCAAATTTCCATTTCTGTATTCCCTGTCCTGTTCCCATATTCCCGTTCATGCTCCCTCTCTCCATTCCCTGTTCCCATTCCCGGTGCCGTTCCTGAGGGCCGCCTCTGCCACGGGGGCCTGAGGGCTCCACAGCTCGGGCTGCCTGTGCCACACGAACCCTTCAGCCCTGCTGCTGCCCTTGGCCAGCTGCAGACAGCACAAGGCTTTGGGCATTGCTCACAGGCCCCAGCTGGCCACAGCAGCCCATCCTGCCAGCAGCCCTGGGCCTCAGAGCCCTCCCTCATGCTGGGGCCGTGCAGGGGCCATGGGCCCGCACCAGGCTCCTGTTCTTGCCACAGGAGCGAGGCTGCAGCTCCAGCCTTTGGGCCCTGGGCCGCAGCAGCCCAGGGGGAGGCCCAGCTGCAGAGCTCCCAGCCCCGATGTGTTTCACTGCAGCACTGCTGAACACTGATCCCCAGCCCAGATTCTCTCTCCGCTTGCTGCTTCCACATTCCCTGTCCTGTTCCCATATTCCCATCCCTGGCCCCATTCCCAGTCCTTGGGCCCATTTCCTAGCCCATTCTCAGTCTTGGTTTCGATCTTGTAGTCTCGCTTCCCTTCACGGTCTCAGTCTTGTAGTCCAGCACCGTGTCCCGTTCTAAGTGCTAATTTCCCGGTCCCTGTCCCTATCCCCATTCCTAGTCCCAATCCCTGCCCTGTACCTGTTCCATTACCCCATTTGCGGTCCCTGTCCCCTCTCACCGGACGCCGCCGCCATCACTCCGTTCCCCCCTCACGCCGCTCACGTGACCGCGGAAACCCCGCGCTGCTCCCGCCCACCAATCCCAGCGCGCGATCGCTCCTGGATTTCCATAACCACGCCCTCTGATTTTGCCCTTCTCATCGCCCCCTGGCGCTCTTTGCTCCCAGTTCCCTCCCAGTGCTCCCAGTGAGAGCGGCACTGGCAGGGAAACGTTCTCAATTCCTGCCCGGGGCTCTCACCATCGCTCCCGCTGCTTTTCCCTGCTATCCCAGTGCACTCAATATCACTCCCCGCGCAGCGCGGGTCGCAGTTTCTTTGCCATCCCGCAGGGCAGAGCGCGGCTGCTTTTGGGCGTCGGCACCTGCCCGGGCGGGGCTGAGAGCGGAGGAGGAGCGGGATGAAGAAGAAGAGAACTGGTGGGAGGAAGAGGAGGGACACAGGAGGAGTGAAAGGAGGGGTAGGAACCGGAAGAGGAGGATCGGCAGGAAAAGGAGGAGCGATTTTGGAACCACGCGCTTCCCCCGTTGTAGAAATGGGCGTTGTAGTGGGGGTGGCTCTGTGGGGGCGGGGAGGGCCGATGGGTGGGTAATTGACAGGTCTGGCTAGAACCTTCTGGAAAAGTGATGTCATCTACTGAGCGCAGCAGCCTGTTGAGAGGTTTGACGGTCCTCCAACCTATCGGGGCCTCCAGCGAAGGAGGGACCAATCCTCAAAGAGGTTGGAAGAGGACATCACCTGCCCTAACCAAGTGTATAAAAGGGCAGTTCGGGGCTCCGAGCCCCGCCTTCCGACGTGCCCGTCACCCCAGAGAACGCCCGGTGTCACACTATTGCTTTTTGTTACTTTCTGGCTTGCCGCGTGGGGCTCCGGCTTATCTGGGGTCCCTGTCCTCTGTTGTGGCTTTTAATAAACGAGCTTGTCTTCTGAAAAAGACTCTGGCCTCGTTTGTAACACCATCCCCCTGCTTCCCATGGTAATTAGCTTGAATAGCTATTAAGCATGTGTGACTGGCTTCTTAAATTAAGTCTGGGGTAATTTTCGTGGGGAGGGGTCTTACAAGGAGGAAGTAAGGCAAATCTTCCTCCTCCTAAACTCTTGACTTTTTCTGTCAATGACAATACAAATGATTTCTGGGAATAGTCTAATTTTTCAAAGAATGTGTTTCTGGTTGCATTGTCTATGTGTCTTTGGATCTGCTCAGTAGTTTCGTCTTTTCCCATTGTAAGTGCAGCTGAGCAAACATAAAATGACAGACAATCAATTATTTAAGTTTCAGATAACTACTCCCTTCTAACTTCTAACTTTTAATGATTTTCAGTATGGTTACTAAAATCTTAATTTTCTAAGATTAATGTTTCATACCCTACTTCTCCTTTGAAATGAGCACATTCTTTTACTCAATATGGGGATTTCTTTTCATGTATCCGAGATGCACAGCGGCGATCTCTTAAGACTAAGCCATACAGCTTTGATAGCGATGCTAAGTCTGCCACTTGTCATAGTATCCTCCAATTCTAAACAAGTACAGCAACAGACAAAATCAAACCTATACTAACTAAAATAAGCAGCAAAGTGATTGGGTGAATTAAGGCATTAAGCAAACCCTTTGTGGTTGGTGACCATGCAGATAGCACATCCCACCAGTGATGAGACAGATGTTCTTCAATTAGTTTAAAAACCTCTTTTGTAGTTTCCTGTCATGGTGTATCGTGATTAAAGTTCTTTTCCCTGCATCTTGAATTTCTTTTAAAATTTTTCTTAATTCCTGATGTTTTAGTAGCTGAGCAACTAGGGTTAAAGTCATTCCTATAGGTGCAGGCAATATTTCTTACACAGTAACCAGGTTTGCCTTTATGTACTGATGTGATATTACAGGTGCCTGATAGGAAAAGTTGTATCCTTTTATTTTAGCAAAATTGCAAACACATAAGTTCAATTGAGTTTCATCCATGATTTGATTGTCTATCGTTTTGGTGGGACATGCTGTTCTGAGACAGACACAACCTTGTCCTATATACACAAGGGAAGTTTTCTGGTTGGTTAGATGCATTTCAAAGTGGCAAATGCTTTGGTCCGTGTCTAGGCAAGTATCTTTGTTATCTTCTGAAGTTCTCTCACGTATATATCCTAATTGTTTCTTCATAGAACAGGGCTCTAGGTTATTTTCTTTCAACTTTTCATGCCCACATTCTGTGTTTAGAAGGATACAATGCAGTTTCTTCATGATTTAGTCTTAGGGCAACTATTGAATGTATTTTTGCTCGCTTCAGAGACTATTCTGTGTTAGTTAGCAGTCTCTGAATTTTTGTTTTCTTGATAGCATATGGTCCAGTTCTAGTAATGGTGGGAATTACAGGTTGTTCCTTTTTCTCTGAAATAATCAGAGTCTGGATTGTTACAGCCTCTCTGACACTGGTGGGGTTGATTTGGCTTTGATTTTTTGAAACTCGATGCAATATTGAGTAACGTTAAAATCAAGATCAAACTCTTTTGCTGCACATTCTTCAATTTTAAGTCTAAATTTAGGACACGTGGTCAAGCATTTGTCACAGCATCCAGGACCAACTTGGATGAGTTCCATGGGTGGATGGTGAGCCTCATGGAACCCATCTTGTAGGAATGCATATTCACATCCCCAAACATTCCTCCCTTCTCACATACTTGCATTCGTGACCCTTAACATTCTGCTCAAAGCCCTACGAGAGTAGTCAGCTTTCCCTTGGCATTGATAAATCCCAGTTACGTTGTACTGGTGTGGTGTTGCTTTGGCTCTTATTATGTGACCACAAGGGTCACAACTGTTTGCATGATGTCCATGATAGCTCTAAGTCCATTACTCGCTGTTCATGGTGTCCCGGGTTGGTGTTATGTCTGCTCCTCTCCCTGTCCCCCTCGCCGTCTGCACGGAGCTGCCTGCGGCCGCTGCCGGCCCCTCCCACCGGCTTCCCCCCGGCTGCTGCTGCTTCTGGCTTTAGCTGCCGCGGCTGGCTACCTTGGCTTCGGACGGGACCTGAACATCAGGGATTTCCTCTGGAGCCTGCCAAAGAAGCTTGGCACCCTTCCTAGCAGAGACTGACTGAGCTCGTCCATCCTCACTCACTTTGGTGAAAACGTTTTTTGTCATCTGGAATCGTTTTTCTTGTGCTGGGGAGTGTTTTTCTTGTGTTTGCTAATAAACAGGTTTTTTCCACTTTGAGAAAAATCCTTCCCGAGCCCGGTGGGGGGAGGAGGTGTGAGGGTTTATTTTCTGGGGAGGCTCCTTTGGAGGTTTTCCCCCAGTTTTGTCCTAAACTGGGACAAATAAATTTGGTGGCCCGTATGGGGAAACCAGAGAAAGTGGAAAAAACTTTAATAATATTTTGTTTTCAATTGTTTTGTGTTGGTGCTGGTATGTTTTTGAATTCATAATGTCTTTTGGAGTGGAAGCCTGCCTGTATTTCTGGTCTTAAGGTTTTTTGAAGTTTTAATACCCCTGTGGTCCTGGGTTTATTTTCTTATCCGGAAATAGCTCCGGTGTTGTCCCTAATACACAGTTTTTATAGTAGAGGGGCATTAACCAGAATATTTATTGGGTTGGGCTTGGTTGTGATGATTTGCAGGAGGTTTATCAAAATGCTAGAATCTATTTCAGGAATGTATAGTTCGTGGTTTTTGTTGTGCACTCAGTTTATTAGAGGAGAAGCAGGCAAAGAGGCTTTCTTGCCTTTGTTTTCCTTCTTCTCGTCTGAATCATTTACATCTCTTTTAGAAAATGTTCAGTTCTCCCTGAATGTTAAAGAAACCATCTTTCTGGTATTTAATCTAGTAAGTTTTTTCTATACTGTCTGCAGTTTATATAGAATGAAAGCCGAGATTTCTAGAGGGGCTGGTGAGATTGCTGATTTAGGAGTAAAGCCAAGCAGGAGGAATCCTGAGTGGAGTGGGAAATGGGAGAATATGGGCCAAATTCTAAAGGAATTTTCTGACCCTATAGTCTGGGACTTTCCATCTGAACAAATTCAGGACCCAGTCGAGGTGGCAAAGTACCTGAAAGAGAAGTGCCATGATAACTCTAAGGAGAAAAAGATTATTACAGTGAGCTGGGCCCTGGCATATGCCTATCGCACTCTGCTAGATACTATAGAGCAGCAGACAGAGGAAAGGGAACAGGGAGATAAATTAGCTACTATCCCAGTCACTCAGGTTGCAGCCAACCCCCTGGGCTTGAAACCAGCAGCTAAACCAGGCAGTAAGCCTCAACTAATGGCTGTTGCTACTAGCACAAGAAGTGGGAAGTGCACAGACAAGACCGATCGGCCAGTGGATGATGATGATGATGCAGGAGAAGGACCCTCAATGCCTCCTGATATAAAATCAAGAGTCAAAGCAACTGGTGTGAGATCAGAGACCAATATTGAGTCCCTTTCCCTAAAGGACCTCCATGGTTTAAGAAAGGATTACACTTGACGACCTGATGAGTCTATAATCAGTTGGTTGGTTTGTCTTTGGGATGCTGCAGGCGAGGCTACGATTCTGGACGGCACTGAAGCGAGGCATTTGGGGTGTCTGTCACATGATCCTGTCATCGACCAAGGCATGATGAGGGGGGCTAACCCTCAAAGCCTCTGGGCACGGGTCCTGGACAGCGTGGCACAAAGATATCTGTGTGCAGACGACCTGTATATGCAGCAGACCCAGTAGAAAACTACAGAGCAATGGATCCAACGCCTGAGGGAAATGGCAGTGGCAGAGATTATTTTTCAGATGACATAACAACTAGGAATCTAGACCTGGTACCATGTACACCTGTGATGTGGAGAAAACTTGTGTGACTTGCCGACAATATAGAACAACTCAGGATGCTGTGGTTCCCATCCATAAGATGATCCGGGAGCTAGAGATCCAAGGGGTGGTCAGCAAAACCCACTCACCCTTCAACAGCCCCATCTGGCCTGTGCATAAATCTGATGGAGAATGGAGATTAACCGTGGACTACCGTGCATTGAATGAAGTGACTCCACCGCTGAGCGCTGCCGTGCCGGACATGCTGGAGCTGCAGTACGAGCTGGAGTCCAAGGCAGCAAAGTGGTATGCCACCATTGACATTGCCAATGCATTTTTCTCCATTCCTTTGGCAGCAGAATGCAGGTCTCAGTTTGACTTTACATGGAGGGGTGTGCAATATATTTGGAACTGACTGCCCCGGGGGTGGAAGCACAGTCCTACCATCTGTCATGGACTGATCCAGACTACACTAGAAAAGGGTGAGGCTCCAGAACATTTACAATATATTGATGACATCATTGTGTGGGGAAACACAGCAGCAGATATGTTTGAGAAAGGTGAGAAAATTATCCAAATCCTCCTGGAAGGCAGCTTTGCTATTAAGAAGAGTAAAGTTAAGGGACCTGCTCGGGATATTCAGTTCTTGGGAGTGAAGTGGCAAGATGGACGGCGCCAGATTCCTACTGATGTCATCAACAAAATCACAGCTATGTCCCCACCAACCAACAAGAAGGACACACAAGCTTTCTTAGGTGCTATAGGTTTCTGGAGGATGCACATTCCTGAATACAGTCAGATTGTGAGCCCTCTTTACCCGGTTACCTGCAAGCAGAACGATTTCCACTGGGGCCCTGAGCAGCAACAAGCTTTTGCCCAGATAAAGCAGGAAATTGCTCATGCCGTGGCCCTTGGCCCAGTCAGAACGGGACCAGTTGTGAAGAACGTGCTCTACTCTGCAGCTGGGAACCATGGTTTGTCCTGGAGCCTTTGGCAAAAGGTGCCTGGTGAGACCCAAGGTCGATCACTGGGATTCTGGAGTCGGAGCTACAGAGGGTCTGAAGGTAACTACACCCCAACGGAGAAGGAAATCTTGGCCGCCTATGAAGGAGTCCAAGCCACTTCAGAGGTGATTGGTACAGAAGCACAGCTCCTCCTGGCACCCCGACTGCCGGTGTTGGGATGGATGTTCAGAGGAAAGGTTCCCTCCACCCACCATGCCACCAGTGCTACATGGAGCAAGTGGATTGCTCTCATTACACAGCGTGCCCTAATTGGAAAATTAAATCGCCCTGGAATCTTGGAAATAATTACAAACTGGCCAGAAGGTGAAAGTTTTGGTGTCACAGATGAGGAACAAGAACCAGTGACCCGGGCTGAAGAAGCCCCACCCTACAACCAGCTGCCAGCAGAGGAAACACGTTACGCTCTATTCACCGACGGTTCCTGTCGCGTTTTAGGGATGAATAGGAGGTGGAAAGCAGCTCTATGGAGCCCTACACGACGGGTTGCAGAGGCTACAGAAGGAGAAGGGGGATCTAGTCAATTTGCTGAACTCAAAGCCATTCAAGAGGCCCTAAACATTGCTGAAAGTGAGAAGTGGCCAAAGCTCTATTTATACACTGATTCCTGGATGGTATCCAATGCTCTGTGGGGATGGCTGAAGAGATGGAAAGAGGCGAACTGGCAGCGTAGAGGAAAACCAATCTGGGCTGCTGAAGAGTGGAAAGACATCCCTACTTGGTTAGAAAAACTACCTGTGAAGGTTCGCCATGTAGATGCCCATATCCCCAGAAGTAGAGCTAATGAAGAGCAGTGAAATAATCAGCAAGCAGATCAGGCTGCAAAGATAGGGGGGTTGAAAATAGACTTGGATTGGGAACACAAGGGAGAATTGTTCCTGGCTCGATGGGCCCATGATGCCTCAGGCCACCAGGGTAGAGATGCCACCTATAAGTGGGCACGAGACCGAGGGGTGGATCTAACCATGGACAGCATTACCCAAGTTATCCATGACTGTGAAACCTGTGCTGCCATCAAGCAGGCCAAGCGGGTGAAGCCCCTCTGGTATGGGGGACGGTGGTCCAAGTACAAGTACGGGGAGGCCTGGCAGATTGATGACATCACACTGCCTCAAACCCACCAAGGCAAACGCTATGTGCTGACCATGGTGGAAGCCACCACTGGGTGGTTGGAGACATACCCTGTGTCCCATGCTGCTGCCAGCAACACCATCCTGGGCCTTGAAAAGCAGGTCCTTTGGAGGCATGGTACCCCTGAGAGGATTGAGTCAGACAATGGGACTCATTTTAAGAATAACCTTGTCAACACCTGGGCTAGGGAACATGGCATTGAGTGGGTGTACCACATCCCTTACCATGCACCAGCTGCAGGTGAAGTGGAGAGGTACAATGGATTGTTGAAGACCACCTTAAAAGCATTGGGTGGGGGATCTCTCAAGAACTGGGAACAGCATTTGGCAAAGGCCACTTGGTTAGTCAACACTCGAGGTTCCATCAACTGAGCAGGTCCCACCCAGTCTGAGTGCCTTAATATAGTAGATGGAGACAAAGTCCCAGTGGCCCATGTCAGAGGTTTGCTAGGGAAGACAGTATGGATTAATCCTGCCTCGAGTACAGGCAAACCCATTTGTGGGATTGCCTTTGCTCAAGGACCAGGATGTACCTGGTGGATAATGCAGAAAGATGGAACAACCCGCTGTGTACCTCAGGGAGATCTGATTATAGGGTGACTTATACACAAATATCATTGTTGAGTGTTACCACCATTGTCTGTATGCTAGATCTTATGGACATGAGGCAGAAGGAAATGTGTGACAAAAGCCTGAGCAAGTGAGAGGGAGGAAACGTGTAAGTGTTGAAGGTTTGAGCAAGTCAGAGGAAGATTTTATATTGTGTTTAGTGAGTGTATATCCCAATCGTGTGTCAATGATCACGATATGGGATAAGGGGTGGAATGTCCTGGGTTGATGTTATGACTAGCTCCTCTCCCTGCCCCCCACCATGGAGCTGCCGTGGCGGCCCCGGCCCCTCCCCTGAGCTGCTCGTCCCTCTCTCTCGGTGAAAATTTTTTTGTCATCCGGGTCTGTGCTGGGAAGTGTTTCTCTTCTGTTTGTTAATAAATAAGTTTTTCCACTTTCCCCTGAGGAGAATTCTTTCCGAGCCTGGTGAAGGAGGGAATTGTGGGGGGGGAGGGTGTACTCTCTGTGGGGGGCTCCTTTGGAGGTCTTTCCCCAAATTTGTCCTAAACTTGGACACCCCTCCTAACATTTTAGGAAAGGTTAGTACACATGCACACACACCCTACACAGTTTTCCCCCCATTATTTCAGGGAGGGTAGACACACAGCCTGGGCGGTACCCCCTCCCAACTTCTTAGGAAAGGTTAGTATACATGCATACACACTGTACGCAATTTTTCCCCCTCTTATTTTCAGGAAAGGCAGACACACAGCCTGCGCAGGTTTTTCCCCCCTAATTTTTTAGGAAAGGTCAGTTCACATACAGTAATAAAGAACAAGAACAGCGCAGTTCTGCCTTTTGCACCAAGAGATCTTTTGTGAATTTCAGAAGACAGAATCCTCAAATGAGTGTAGGGATGCTTTTCACCTAGGTGTGTGCAGTTTGCAGGAAATTTGAAATGCCCCCCTTGTTTTCTAGTCTGGCTCACCCCTGTCGAGGTGGCCAGCTAGGTGCGGCTGGGGCAAGACGTCCTTCCCCTGTTACAGACTACACACAACCAGCAACCCTTCTGTCTGTCAGAAATGCTGTCCGTGATGCCAATTTAATGTCACCATCCGCTCAACCCAAGCGGGAGTCGTGATGGTTCGTTCGACCCCAGGGTGCAAAAGACAAAAGGAAAGGAGACGCAGGTTTTGTTAAGCAGAAAGCAGTAATGCAGTTTATTGCGTGTAACAATTCAGTTTCTCAATAGAGAGAGAGAGAGGGAGAGGTAAAGGAAATGAAGTAAAAGGACAGAGAGAGAGAGTGAGAGAGGGAAAGGATGGGATATAGCTACCAACAGACGGGACGCATCCTCGTGGTGATCTGACGATAGGTGCATCTTCAATCTGTTGGGGAGAAAGAGATCTCGAAGTCTTTTTAGGAAAGTGACTTTTTATAGTCCTTTTCCAAAGTGAGTGGCCTCTGGCCAAAATTGGGAAGATATATTGTATGTGGAGATCATTGCTCCAAGAAACAGGTGGAACAGGACGCTACAACCAGTACCCTGCTCGAGAGCAGCGTACCATGGCAAGCTCCAAGCACACCTACAAGCAGTCCTTGGCAAGCATCCACCTCGGCCAGGCCAGAACTCCTGTTCAGGGCGAGCAGTGTGGTCCCGGGGTCTCAGTCTCTGATGATGGTTGTGAGGAAGATCAGAGAAAACTTCAGACCGACTCTTACAATGCCGACACTCATCAGAACCCAGAAAAGGTGTTGGCTGATCTAGACAGCAGGACAGTGGCCATGGAAGTCGGAATGCGCTAAGGAGTGTGTAACAACTCACCTGCCAAATCAACTAGCCCTGAAAATGGATGGCGCTGGAGCGTCGAGCCCATACCCGGCCGTCGCTGGCAGTGCGATGCCCGCGGGGGCTGGGCTGTGACGAGTAGAAGGGCCGCTGTGGTGAGCCTCGAAGCCTGGGGTGTGGGCCCGGGTGGAGCCACTGCAGGTGCTAGTAGCAAATATTGGTGGTAGTAGCAAATATTCAAACGAGAGCTTTGAAGGCCAAAGTGGAGCAGGGTTCCATGTGAACAGCAGTTGAACATGGGTCAGTCGGTCCTAAGCGACAGGTGAGCGCCATTCCGAAAGGGTGGGTGATGGCCTCTGTTTCCTTCAGCCAATCGAAAGGGAGTCGGGTTCAGATCCCTGAATCCCGAGTGGTGGAGACTGGCGCCACGAGGCACCCATTTTGGTGATGCAACCGATCCTGGAGAAGCCCCGGGAGCCCCGGGGAGAGTTCTCTTTCCTTTGTGAAGGGCTGGGCGCCCTGGAATGGGTTCACCTCGAGAGAGGGGCCCACGCTTTGGAAAGCATCGCAGTTTTGGCGGCGTCCGGTGAGCTCACGCTGGCCTATGAAAATCCGGGGGAAAGGGTGTAAGTCTCGCGCCGGGCCGTACCCATATCTGCAGCAGGTCTCCAAGGTGAACAGCCTCTGGCATGTTGGAACAATGTAGGACAGGGAAGTTGGCAAGCTGGATCCGTAACTTCAGGATAAGGATTGGCTCTAAGGGCTGGGTCGGTCGGGCTGGGGCGCGAAGCGGGGCTGGGGGCGCACCACGGCTGGAAGAGGCGCCGCACACGGGTGAGTGCGCTCCGTGTGGCCCGCCCGGGTGCCAGGGCGCACGCACGGTGGCGACTCTAGGTGCGTGCCAGGCCCTTCCCGTGGATCGCCCCAGCTGTGGCGGATGCCGCTCGCCCCCCCCCCGCCTGTCCTCCACCTTGCCGCGGCCGGTGCCTCAGCTGCAGCCGCCGTCATCGCTGCGTGTTTTCTCCCCAGCGGTTCACAGTCGGCACAGCTGGCGTCGGCCGAGCAGTTCACGCAGGGGAGGGTCCCTGGGGGGTGTCTCCGGGCCGGCGCCCCACCTTGGCCGGCGCCTCGCAGCCGGCTTAGAACTGGTGCGTACCAGGGAAATCTGTTTAATTAAAACAAAGCATCTCGAAGGCCCGAGGTGGGTGCTGACATGATGTGATTTCTGCCTAGTGCTCTGAATGTCAAAGCGAAGAAATTCAATGAAGCACAGATAAATGGTGGGAGTAATTATGACTCTCTTCTGGCTGTTGCCCAGAGCCTGGTCCACGGGCCAAAGTTGGACATAGTCAGCAGTGTGGTAGAGGGACCCACTGCTGACTTTGACATCCCTCAATTGGACGTTACCTAATTTATTCCTAAGATTCTGACCATGGTACAATTGATCCATTTGCGACACGTATCAACGGCCACTCAGACGCACCCCTTAGATCTGAGGGTCAAAGTAGCCAAAATTCCACCACTGCCCTCCATATTGCATGATGAGGGGTTTGAATTGGCTTGCCTGGAATTTATTTACTCCTTGCATGGTGAAGATGCTGGAATACATCAA
>JAREIS010001073.1:0-58880 GCA_030060385.1 Muscicapa striata striata
TTTTCCCCAAAATCCCCCTCAAAACCCCAAATTCCTCCCAAAATTCCTCCCCAAAACCCCAAATTCCTCCCCCAAAAAAACCCCAAAATCCTCCCCAAAATCAAATGCCCCCAAAATCCCAACTGCCCCAAAATCCCTCAAAAACCCCAAATTCTCCCCAAAAATCCCCAAATTCCCTCAAACCATCTCAAAATGAACCCCAAAACCCCAAATCTCCCTGCCCCAAATTCCCTCAAAACCCCAAATTCTCCCCAAAAATCCCCCAAATTTCCCTCAAAAACCCCAAATTCTCCCCAAAAATCCCCCAAAATCCCCCCAAAATCCCCAAATTCTCCCCAAAAATCCCCTAAATCCCCAAATTTCAAATTTCCCTAAAACCCCCAAAGTCCCAAATTTCCCCCAAAAAACCCCCCAAAAGTCCCCAAATTTCTCCCAAAAAACCCAAATTCCCCCCAAAAATCCCCTAAATCCACCAAAAATCCCCCCAAAAATCCCAAAATCCCCAAATTTTCCCCAAATTCTCCCCAAATTCTCCCCAAATTCCCGACTCCTCACCGGGGCCGGGGCCGCTCCTCTTCTGGGGGGGGAAAAAATTTGGGGGTCAGGGAGAGAATTTGGGGTTTTTTGGGGGAATTTTGGGGTTCAGGGGGAATTTTGGGATTTTTGGAGGAAATTTTGGGGGGAATTTAGGGATTTTTGGGGCTTTGAGGAGAAGATTTTTGGGGTTTTCAGGGTGTGAATTTTGGGGTTTCGGGGAAATTTGGGGGTTTTGAGAAGAATTTGGGGTTTTGGGGAGGAAATTTTGGGGTTCAGGGGGAATTTTGGGGTTTTGGGGAGGAAATTTTGGGGTCCAGAGGTGATTTTGGGGTTTTGGGGAAAAAAATTGGGGGGAAATTTTGGGGTTTTGAGAAGAATTTGGGGTTTGGAGGAAAATTTGGGGTTTTTCGAGAATTTGGGGATTTTGGGGGTATTTTTGGGGTTCTGAAAAGAATTTGAAGTCTAGGGAATTAGTCTAGGATTTTTGGGGTGATTTTTGGGGTGATTTTTGGGGTGATTTTTGGGGTGATTTTTGGGGTTTTGGGTCCTACCTGGTTCCTCAGGAGGTTTGGGTGGCTCTGAGGCTGTGGGGGGAGAATTTGGGGTTTTTGGAGATTTCCCAAATTTTGGGATTTTTTTTGGGATTTCCCCCAAATTTTGGGGTTTTTTTTGGGATTCCCAAATTTTGGGATTTTTTTGGGGGGGATTTCCCCCAAATTTTGGGATTTTTTTGGGATTTCCCCCAAATTTTGGGGAAACTCCCAAAATTTGAATTCCCAAATTTGGGATCCATCCATTTGGAATCTCACCCAAATTTGGGAAGATCCCAAAATCCAAATTTGGATTCCCCCAAATTTGGGAAATTAAAATTTCCCAAATTTGTCAAGATCCCAAATTTTGAAATCTATCCAAATTTGGAAATTTTGGGATCACCCCAAATTTGGGAATCAAATCCAAATTTGGGATCTCTTCCTCCTCCGCTGCCTCTTCTGGGGAGGGGAAATTTAATTAACGAGGTGTTAATGAGGTAATTACAGTAATTAACCCCCCACTAATTAAAAATGTTGATGAGGTAATTACAGCAATTAACATCCTGATTTAATTTAGTTATAAACTTATTTAATTATAAATTAATTTAATTTAATTAATCCCTTTTCATTAAGGGTTTGGATGGGCTTTAATGTTAATTAATGATTTGGAGTTAATTAAGGGAGTTTCATTAAAAATTTGGGGGACAGTTTCATATTAATTAATCCCAAGTTAATTAACAATTTTGGGGTTAATTAAAGGGATTTCATTAAGAGTCTGGGTGGGGTTTAATGTTAATTAACCCCAAGTTAATTAACAATTTTTGGATTAATTAAGGAGACTTGGGGTCAGTGCAGTTCTGAGCTCATCCCTGGGGGTTAATTAGCGTTAATTAAGGTTAATTGGGGTCACTCGGGGTCACTCACCCTCCTGCTGCTCCCTGGGGGAAAACAGGGTCAGAGGAAATTTGGGGAAATTTGGGAGGATTTGGGGTGAATTTGGGGGTTCTGGATGAATTTGGGGAGGTTTTGGGGGTCCCAGGTGAATTCTGGGGAGGTTTTGGGGTGATTTTGGGGAGGGTTTTGGGTGAATTTGGGGAGGTTTTGGGGGTCCCAGGTGAATTTTGGGGGTCCCAGGTGAATTTGGGGAGGTTTTTGGGTGATTTTTGGGGAGGTTTTGGGGTCTCAGGTGAATTTTGGGAGTCTCAGGTGAATTTTGGGGAGGTTTTGAGGGTCCCAGGTGAATTTTGGGGGTCCCAGGTGAATTTGGGGAGGTTTTGGGTGATTTTGGGGAGGTTTTTGGGGGTCCCAGGTGAATCTGGGGAGGTTTTTTGGTGATTTTGGGCAGGTTTGGGGTGAATTTGGGGAGATTTTTGGAGGTCCCAGGTGAATTTGGGGAGTTTTGGGTGAATTTGGGGAGTTTTGGGTGAATTTGGGCAGTTTTGGGGTGAATTTGGGCAGTTTTGGGTGAATTTGGGCAGTTTTGGATGAATTTGGGCAGTTTTGGGGTGAATTTGGGCAGTTTTGGGGTGAATTTGGGCAGGTTTTGGGTGAATTTGGGCAGTTTTGGGGTGAATTGGGGCAGTTTTGGGGTGAATTTGGAGCAGTTTTGGGGTGAATTTGGGGAGATTTTTGGGGGTCCCAGGTGAATTTGGGCAGTTTTTGGATGAATTTGGGGAGTTTTGGGTAAATTTGGGCAGTTTTTGGATGAATTTGGGCAGTTTTGGGTGAATTTGGGCAGTTTTGGGTTGAATTTGGGCAGTTTTTGGGGTGAATTTGGGCAGTTTTTGGGGGTCACTCACTCGATCTCCTCCTCAGGCTCCGACATGGCGCCGATTTCGGGGGGTCCTGGAGAGGGGGGGTCAAGGGGGGCCCCAAAAAAACCCCAAATCCCCCCCAAAAATAACCAAAACCACCCCAAAAATCCCCAAAATCCACCCAAAAATCACAACTCCTCCCCCAGAAAATCCCCCAATTCCATCCAGCCCCCCCAAAACCCCCCAAACTCTCCCCAAAATTCCCCCCCAAAAAACCCCAAAATCCCCCCAAATCCCTCAAAATCCCCCCAAAATCCTCCCAAAACCCCCCAAAATCTCCCAAAACCTTTCAAAATCCACCCCAAAATCCCCCAAAATTTCCAAAACCTCCCCAAAAATGCCCAAATTCCCCTCCCCCACCGCTGCCTCCTCTCCGGGGGGTCCCTCTCGCGCCCCTCCCCCTTTTGGGGGTCCCTTTATTGGGATCCGCCCCTCCCCCCGGCGATGACGTCACCGGCCCATTGTTCCCCAAAATGTCGCGACAGAGAGGGAGGGGGGAGGGGCCAGGACCCCCCCAGGGCCATTTTTGGGTGAAAACAAAAGGGGGGAGGGGCGCGCGATGACGTCATGGCCGAGAATAAGCCCCTCCCCCCACCCCGCACCTGTCGCGGATTTTTTGGGACCCCCCCAAAAATAATAAAAGGGGGGGGAGGGGTCACCTTCACCCCTCCCCCACCTCCCAAAATTCTCCCAAAATTCTCTGCGGGTTTTTGATTTTTTTTTTTTTTCCGAAATTCTTTTTATTTTGGTACAAAACGAGCCCAAAATAATTCCCAAAATTCCCCAAATTTCCCTCCCACCCCCAAAAGCACCACGGTTTCCCCCAAAAAATGACGCGGGGTCCTCAAAAAAAAGGGGGGGGGGGGGGCTCAACCCCACCCCCCCAAAAATTGGGGTTTGGGCTTAAAAAGGGGAGGGGGGGGGGGGTCAGCACCGAAAATTCGGATTTTTGGGGGAGCTGAGCACCCCAAAATTGGGGTCCGGGGGTGAAGGGAGGGTCTGAGACCCCCAAAATTTAGGTCTGGAAAAAAAGGGAAGTCAAAACCCCAAAATTTAGGATAAAAAGGGGGGGGGGGGTCTGAGCCTCCAAAATTCGGGTTTGGTCTCAAAAAGAGGGATCCAAACCCCAAAATTCAGGTCTGATCCTAAAATTGGGGTCTCAGCCCCCCAAAATTTGGGTCCGGTCCCAAAAGGGGGGATCTAAACCCCAAAATTCCTGTCTGGTCCTAAAAAAGTGGGGTCAAAACCCCAAAAATTTGGGTCTGGTCCTAAAAAGGAGGATCCACATTCCAAAATTTGAACCTGGTTCCAAAACTGGGGGGGTCTAACCCCACCAAAATTTGGGTCTAGACCCCAAAACGAGAAGTGGAAACCCCAAAACTCGAGTCTAGACCACAAAATGAGGGCTCTAAACTCCAAAATTTGGGTCAAGACCCCAAAAAATGAGATCCGAACCCCAAAATTCGGGTCTAGCCCCAAAGGAAGGGGATCCCAACCCCCCTCCAAAATTCAGGTCTGGTCCCAAAATTGGAGGGTCTTCACCCCAAAACTCAGGTCTGGTCCCAAAATCCTGGGACACCACCCCCCAAAAATTCATCTCCCACCCCCCTAAATATGGGGTGGGGGGTGGAGGGGGTCCAGCCCCCCAAAATCTACTGCTCAGAAAGGGGGGGCAGCGCCAGGGCGAGCCCCGCCTGAGTGACCACCAGCCTCAGCCGGGGGGGGCCCCCCCCTTCCTCCCCCTCCCCGAATTTTGGGGAGCCGCCCCCCAAGCGGACGTGGGCGTAGAGCGACAATTTGGGGTCGGGGTGCGCTGCGGGGAGTGGGGTGCGGGGGTTGCTTTTCGGGGTGTTTTTAGGGGGCGCCGGGACCCCCAAACGCACCAAAGGGACGCCCCCTCGCAAGCGACAGCCGCTCCCGCAGGACACGCAGTCATGGAGGGACACGCGGGGCTGCGAGAGGAGGAACCGCCCGCCCCCAGCGCCGCCCTGAGGGCGGACAAAATGGCGGCGCCGCCCTGAGGGAGGGGCGAGGCGGCGGCCAAGAAGGCGGCGCTTCCGGGCCGACGGCGGGCGGCACTTCCGGCGGGGAGGTTTGTGAGGGGGGGTCCCGCCGCCATGTTGCCCCCGCCGCAGCCGCACGTCCGTCTCGCGCAGTTCGTATTTTGGGGGGGGGTCCTGAGGGGGAGCGGGCGGCTCCGCCATCTTGCCGCGGTGACGGAAGGCGCCTTCGCCTCGTCTGTGTGTGTGGGGGGACACCCCAAAATTAGGGATCCCCCTCAAAATTGGGGTGTTTCATCAAAATTAGGGTGTCCCCCAAATCAGAGTATCCCCCTAAATTAGGCTGTCCTCCCCAAAAATCAGGGTGTTCCTCCAAAATTAGGGATCCCCCCACCCGAAAATCAGTCTCCCCCTCAAGATTAGGGTGTTTCCCCAAAATCAGGGTGTCCTCCCCAAAAATCCCCAAAATTAGGGATCCCCACCCCAAAAATTAGGGTGTCCCCCCCAAATTAGGATGTCTCCCCAAAATTAGGGTGTTTCTTCAAAATTAGGGCGTATCCCAAATAATTAGGGTGTCCCCCTCCAAAATTAGGGTGTCTCCCCAAAATTCAGGGTGTCCCCCCAAAATAAGGGAGCAAAATCTGGGGGCTCCATTTTGCTCCCACCTCCATTTTGGAAACTCTTTTTCACACCCCCCCATAGAGATTTCAGGGATCCCTCCCAAATTTCAGGGTCACCCTCCCAATTTTGGGGTCCCTCAAATTTAACCTTCTCCCAGATGTTTTTGCAGTTCTTCCTTCAGGATTTTGGGGCCCTTTCTGAGTTTTGGGTGTGTCCCCCACCCTCCATTTTAGGGTTTCCCTTTAGGGTTTTTGACCCCCCCCAAATGAAATTTTTGGGGTTCTCGCAAAAATTTTGGGGTCCACTTGTGTTTTGGTACCTACCCCCATTTTGGGGGAAGCTTTTGGGGTCTTTCATGAGGTTTTTGGGGCCTTCTGAGGAGATTTTTAAAACTTCATTCATGAAGATCTCAGAGCTTCCTCTATGAGGTTTTTTTTTGGGCTCCCTCTGGGGTTTTTTTGGCTCCCTCTGGGGTTTTTTTGGGCTCCCTCTGGGTTTTTTTTGGGCTCCCTCTGGGGTTTTTTTGGCTCCCTCTGGGGTTTTTTTGGGCTCCCTCTGGGATCTTTTTGGAGCTCCCTCTGGGATCTTTTTGGGCTCCCTGTGGGGTTTTTTTGGGCTCCCTGTGGGGTTTTTTTGGGCTCCCTGTGGGGTTTTATTGGGGCTCCCTCTGGGGTTTTTTTGGGCTCCCTCTGGGAGTTTTTTGGGCTCCCTCTGGGAGTTTTTTGGGCTCCCTCGGGGATTTTTTTGGGGCTCCTTCGGGGATTTTTTTGGGCTCCCTCTGAGTATTTTTTGGGGGCTCCCTCTGGGGATTTTTTTGGGCTCCCTCTGGGGTTTTTTTGGAGCTCCCTCTGAGTTTTTTTTGGGCTCCCTCTGAGGTTTTTTTGGGCTCCCTCTGAGGTTTTTTTTGGGCTCCCTTTGGGTTTTTTGGGGCTCCCTCTGAGGCTTTTTTTGGGCTCCCTTTGGGTTTTTTTTTGGGGCTCCCTCTGAGGTATTTTGGGGCTCCCTCTGAGGTATTTTTTGGGCTCCCTCTGAGGTTTTTTTGGGGCTCCCTTTGGGTTTTTTTGGGGGCTCCCTCTGAGGTTTTTTTTGGGCTCCCTTTGGGGTTTTTTTGGGGCTCCCTCTGAGGTATTTTTGGGGCTCCCTCTGAGGTGTTTTTGGGGCTCCCTCTGGGGTTTTATTGGGGCTCCCTCTGAGGTTTTGGGCTCCCTTGGGGTTTTTTTTGGGGCTCCCTCTGAGGTTTTTTTGGGGCTCCCTCTGAGGTTTTTTGGGGCTCCCTCTGAGGTTTATTTTGGGCTCCCTCTGAGGTTTTTTTGGGGCTCCCTCTGAGGTTTTTTTTGGGCTCCCTTTGGGTTTTTTTTGGGGCTCCCTCTGAGGTATTTTTGGGGCTCCCTCTGAGGTATTTTTTGGGCTCCCTCTGAGGTTTTTTGGGGCTCCCTCTGGGCATTTTTTGGGCTCCCTCTGGGGTTTTTTTGGGCTCCCTCTGGGCATTTTTGGGCTCCCTCTGGGGTTTTTTTGGGCTCCCTCTGGGGTTTTTGGGCTCCCTCTGGGCTTTTTTTGGGCTCCCTCTGGGGTTTTTTTGGCTCCCTCTGGGGTTTTTTTGGGCTCCCTCTGGGCTTTTTCAGGGCTCCCTCTGAGGTATTTTTGGGGCTCCCTCTGAGGTATTTTTGGGCTCCCCCTGAGGTTTTTGGGCTCCCCCTGAGGTTTCCCAGGTACCTCTCGCAGGTTCGGCACTCGCAGCCGCGGTTCCCCTCGCCGAAGAAGCCGTCGCCATAAAAGCAGGTGATTTCTGCCCGGGGGGGGATGTCCCGCAGCGCCTGCACCCGCGCCCCGCCCGGGGCCGACACAAACTGCTCCCCAAAATGGTGAAACAGCCCCGTGAACCCCGAAACAGGGACCCCAAAATGGAGAAAATGGAGAAATGCCTTGTCTCCCCTCACGTTTTCCCGCCCTTTTTCCCCCCTCACATTTTCCCGCCCTTTTTTCCCCTCACATTTTCCCGCCCTTTTTCTCTCCCCTCACGTTTTCCTGCCCTTTTTCCCCCTCACATTTCTTCCATTTTCCCTTTATGTTTCCCACGCTTTTCCCCTCATATTTCCCCTTTCTCCCCTCACACTTCCCACCCTTTTCCCCTCATGTTTCCTTCGTTTTCCCCTCACATTTTCCCGCCCTTTTTCACCCCTGTTTTCCTGCCCTTTTTTCCTCTCACATTTCTCTTTTCCCCCTCACATTTCCCACCATTTCTCCCTCACACTTCCCACCCTTTTCCCTTCACGTTTCCCTTTTTTCCCCTCACACTCACTCCGTTTTCCCCTCACATTTTCCTATCTTTTTTCCCCTCACATTTTTTCTCCCTTCACGTTTCCCACCATTTCTCCCTCAAACTTCCCACCCTCTTTCCCTTACATTTCCCTTCATTTTCCCCCTCATGCCTCCCACCCTTTTCCCCTCCTGTTTCCCTCCATTTTCCCCTCACATTTCCCACCCATTTTCCCCACCCTTTTTTCCCCCCTCATGTTTCCCACCATTTCTCCCTCACACTTCTCATCCTTTTCCCATCCATTTCCTGTGCTTTTTCCCTCACATTTCCCACTCCTTTCCCCTCATGTTTCCTGTCCTTTTCCTCTCACATTCCTCACAATTTTTCCTGCAATTCCCCACCACTTTCCCCCTCACATTTCTCACCGTTTTCCCTTCACATTTTCCATCACTTTTCCTGCTATTCTCCATCACTTTTCCCCTCACATTTCCCACCCTTTTCCCCTCACATTCCCCACCACTTTTCCCCTCACATTTCTCACCACTTTCCCCCTCACGTTCCCCGCCATCTTCCCCTCACATTTCCCCCACAAACCACACCCCAAAACCAACATTTCTACCCCAAAAAAACCACAACACCCCCCCGAAACTCACCCTGCAGTTCGGGTGGCAATCTGAGGAGAGAAAAAGAACCATCAACACCCGCTCAAGAACCCCCCAAATACCCCGGTGAGTCCTGAGGAGAATTTCAGGGTGCCAGGATGGGATTTTTATCCTTGTGGTTGGAATGTTGGGTCTCACCGTGGTTGATGAAGGCGGCGGGGCCCAGCCAGAGCTGGGTTTTCCTGCGGCGTGTCGAGTACATGAGGCTGAAGTCGTTGTCGCCCGCCCTGAGCAGAGCTCGGTCCGAGCCCCGCAGCTCCACCCCGCAGCCCCCCAGCAGCTCCAGCATCTCGTGCTTGCGCCTGCAAAACACCCCGATTTTAAAGGGTTTGGGGACCCACCACAGGGGGTGCGGTATCCTCAGGGAAATCATGAGGATTTTAGGGAGGTTTTTTGGGGTTTTAGGGGCCTCACCAGGCGCGGGTGGACACCACCCTGGCGCCGTTGGTGTCGCGGCTGTAGCGGGTGCAGCGCTGGATGCTGAAGCCGCTCTCGGGCAGGAGCGTCCGCAGGTACCTGAACACCTGCAGGGGACAAAAGGGGGGGGTCGGGACCCCCCCCAGACCCTTCCCCAACCCCATTTCTCCTCCACCCCACAGAGACCCCCTCAAAAACCCCTCACCGTGCCCCCACAGGGACCCCCAAACACCCCCCTGTGGGGACTCCTCTCGCTCCCCATGCCCCCAAAACCTCCGCAGCCCCCCGTACGTGGCTCTTGAGGGCTGCCCGCTGCACCGGGCGCCGCTGGCGGAAGAAAGCCGGAGCCCAAGCCCCGCTCAGCGTCCTCCAGGCCGCCTCCAGGTCCCGGCGCTGCCGGAAGGCCTCGATGGCCGCTCGCAGCTGGGCGCGGCGCCTCAGGGCGGGCAGGGGGCTGTGGGGGGAACAGAGACCCTCATGAACCGGCCGCGTCCGGCACACTCGGGGGTCCCGTATCCCCCTCAGAGCCCCGCTTCTCCCGCCCACAAGGTGCCGGTGGCTCCCGGTTCTCCCTCCCCGGGCTCCCGGTGCTGCCCACCCTTACCTGACCCCCATCTTGTGCGTGCGGAAGCCAAGCACCGAGTCCAGCACGAGGCTCGTGGCCAGGTCGTCGTTCTCACAGAGCTCCCGCGCCGTCACCGTGGTCACCGGCACCCGGGACCGCATGGGCTGCCGCCGCCGCCTCCGCCGCCGCCGCGCCTACAGCAGCATGAGCGTCACCGGGAGCGCCACGGGGCGGAATGGCCGGCCCCGAGAGCCCCGAACCGGCCGTACCGCAGCGCTGCGGGCGCGGGAGCGGCCCGGGCCGCCGCCGGTACCGGGCCCGGCCCGGCGCGGCCGCCGCCGCCCGCCCGCTCCCGCCGCCCGCTCCGCCATCCCCATTGGCCGCCCGCCCCCGCGCCGCCGCTGCTATTGGCTGCCCGAGCGCGGTCCCGCCTCCCTCCGCCAGGCGCTCGGCGGTCTGATTGGTGGAGGAGGCTGCGTGTTCCCATTGGTGCGCGGCGTTGAGGGGCTGCTATTGGTGCAGAGAGAGGCCGGTCACGCCGATCTATCTTTTTATTGGCTATAGGCAATCGAGTCCCTCCTCTCTTTCTCTATAGGCTAAAACCAACGTCCTTTCTTTCTTTCTATTGGCTCTCTATCTCGCACGCTTTGCTCCCATTGGCTGATCACGCTGTCACTCATCCCCGCCGCCTCACAATGAGCTCAGCGTGCGGCCGGCCATAAACAATACACCGAGGCCACGCCCACTTCCGCCGCAGCCCGCGCCTTTTCCGCCTTTTAACCACGCCCGCCCCAAGATGGCGGCACCCAGGCGCGGCGGGCGGCGCTGAGCGCTCCCGGGGATCTCGGCTGGGCCCTGAGGGCTGCGGGCCGCGCTCTCCCGGTGCCGTTCGCTTCTCTGCCCCAGCCATGGCCGCAGCGGCGGGCGGCGGGGCCGGCGGCGGCCCGCGGGACCCTCCGCACACGCTGCAGGGGCTGCTGGAGATGGCGGTGGTGGCGGGCGAGGGGCAGCCCGAGCCCCGCGAGCCCATAAGCGAGGAGGTGAGGGGCTCATTTATGCATCCGGGGCGGTGCCGAGGGTTGATTCTGGGGTGATTTCCCCATTTTTGGTGTCAGAGGCAGCAGTGGCTGCGCGCCGCGGTGTCCGAGGCGCTGGGCAGTGCCGGTGGTCAGCGGGCCGAGCTGCGGCGCTGCCTGGCCGCGCTGGCCCAGCCCTGCCCGGGCGAGGAGGCGGCCGAGAGGGGCCAGGGGGACACGGAGGGGCACGAGAGAGCCCTGGAGGAGCTGGCGGAGCTGTGCGAGAGCCTGGACAATGCCACAGGTACGGACAGTGGTCACTCGGGGGTCACTCAGGGGTTTGGGGCGGTCACTCAGGGGTCACTGAGAGGTTTGGGGTGGTCACTTAGGCTTTGGTGGGGGACACTGAGGGGTCACTCAGCTTGGGGCGGTCACTCAGGGGTCACTGAGGGGTCACTGAGGGGTTTGGGGTGGTCACTGAGGGGTCACTGAGGGGTTTGGGATGGTCACTCAGGGTTTGGGGTGGTCACTCAGGGGTCACTCAGGGGTTTGGGGTGGTCACTCAGGGTTTGGGGTGGTCACTCAGGGGTCACTGAGGGTTTGGGGTGGTCACTGAGGGTTTGGGGTGGTAACTCAGGGGTCACTCAGGGTTTGGGGTGGTCACTGAGGGGTTTGGGGTGGTCACTGAGGGGTCACTCAGGGTTTGGGGCGGTCACTCAGGGTTTGGGGTGGTCACTGAGGGGTTTGGGGTGGTCACTGAGGGGTCACTGAGGGGTTTGGGATGGTCACTCAGGCTTTGGGGTGGTCACTCAGGGGTCACTCAGGGGTCACTGAGGGTTTGGGGTGGTCACTCAGGGTCACTCAGGGGTCACTGAGGGGTTTGGGGTGGTCACTCAGGGGTCACTCAGGGGTCACTGAGGGGTTTGGGGTGGTCACTCAGGGGTCACTCAGGGGTTTGGGGTGGTCACTGAGAGATTCGAGTCGATTTTGGGCCTCCTGGGCTGATTTTGGGCTGCATTTTGGGACATTTCCCGCCTGATTCGTTCCCATTCCCCCATCCCCCACAACCCCACCTTGTTTTCCCCCCCAACTCCCCTTTCCCCCCGCAGATTTCTGCTCGCTGGGGGGCCTGGAGGCGCTGCTGGGGCTGCTGGGGCACCCCTGGGCCCCGCTGAGGGCCGGCGCCGCGCGGGTGCTGGGGGCCTGTGCCCAGAACCTGCCGCGCGCCCAGAGCCGCGCCCTGGCCCTGGGGGCGCTGCCCCTGCTGCTGGGGGGGCTGCGGGGGGACCCCGACCCCAGGGTGCCGCCGGCCGCCCTCTTCGCCGTCTCCTGTGAGTCTGACCAGTTCAGGGAATTTTGGGGATTTTTTTAGGGATTTTTGGTGGATTTTATTTTGAATTTTTGGGGATTATTTAGGGATTTTTCGGAGATTTTTTGGGGATTTTTTGGGAATTTTTTTGGAATTTCTCGAGGATTTTATTTTGAGTTTTTGGGAATTTTTTTTGAGGGATTATTTAGGGATATTTTGGGAATTTTTGGGGATTTCTCGAGGATTTTATTTTGAGTTTTTGGGAATTTTTTTTGAGGGATTATTTAGGGATTTTTTGGGGATTTCTCGAGGATTTTATTTTGAGTTTTTGGGAATTTTTTTTGAGGGATTATTTGGGAATTTTTTAGGGAATTTTTGGGGGATTTTTTAGGGAATTTTTAGGGATTTTATTTTGAATTTTTAGGGATTTTTTGGGGAATTTTTTAGGAATTTTTGGGAATTTTTTGGGAATTTTTTAGGGGATTTTTGGGGGATTTTTTAGGAATTTTTGGGGATTTTTTAGGGAATTTTTGGGGGATTTTATTTTGAATTTTTAGGGATTTTTTGGGAATTCTTTTGGGAATTTTTAAATGGAATTTTTGGGGGATTTTTTGGGAATTTTTGGGAATTTTTTAGGGAATTTTTGGGGGATTTTATTTTGAATTTTTAGGGATTTTTTGGGATTTTTTGGAATTTTTTAGGGAATTTTTAGGGATTTTATTTTGAGTTTTTAGGGATTTTTTGGGAATTTTTTGGGAATTTTTAGGGAATTTTAGGAATTTTATTTTGAATTTTTAGGGATTTTTGGGATTTTTTTGGGAACATTTTAGGGGATTTTTGGGGGATTTTTGGGGGATTCTTTTGGGAATTTTTTAATGGAATTTTTGGGGGATTTTTTTGGAATTTTTGGGAATTTTAGGGGAATTTTTGGGATTTTATTTTGAATTTTAGGGATTTTTTGGGATTTTTTTGGGAACATTTTAGGGAAGTTTTGGGGGATTCTTTTGGGAATTTTTTAATTGAATTTTTGGGGGATTTTTGGGGAATTTTTGGGGAATTTTTTAGGGAATTTTTGGGGGATTTTATTTTGAATTTTTACGGATTTTTTGGGAATTTTTTGGGAATTTTTTAGGGAATTTTTTAGGGGATTTTTGGGGGATTTTTTAGGAATTTTTGGGGATTTTTTAGGGAATTTTTTAGGGAATTTTTGGGGATTTTTTGGGAATTTTTTGGGAATTTTTTAGGGAATTTTCAGGGATTTTATTTTGAATTTTTGGGGATTATTTAGGGATTTTTGGGAATTTTTTTGATTTTTTAAAGGGATTTTTAGGGGATTTTATTTTGTATTTTTAGGGATTTTTTTTTTATTATTTTTAAGGATTTTTGGGGGATTTTTTGGGATTTTTTAGGGATTATTTAGGGATTTTTGGGGATTTTTTTTAGGGAATTCTCAGGGATTTTATTTTGAATATTTGGGCATATTTTGGAGATGTTTTGGGTGTGTTTGTGGTGATTTTGGGGTGGGTTTGGGTGATTTCAGGGTGGATTTTTGGGAGGTTTGGGAATTTTTGGGTGGGTTTGTGGTGATTTTGGGATGGATTTGGGTGGTTTCAGGGTGGATTTTTGGGAGCTTTGGGAATTTTTGGGTGGGTTTGTGGTGATTTTGGGGTGGATTTGGATGGTTTCAGGGTGGATTTTTGGGAGCTTTGGGAATTTTTGGGTGGGTCTGTGGTGATTTTGGGATGGTTTGGGTGGTCTAAGGTGGATTTTTGGGAGCTTTGGGAATTTTTGGGTGGGTTTGTGGTGATTTTGGGGTGGATTTGGGTGGTCTAAGGTGGATTTTTGGGAGCTTTGGGAATTTTTGGGTGGGTTTGTGATGATTTTGGGGTGGATTTGGGTGGTTTCAGGGTGGATTTTTGGGAGGTTTGGGAATTTTGGGTGGGTTTGTGGTGATTTTGGGGTGGATTTGGGTGGTTTCGGGGTGGATTTTTGGGAGGTTTGGGAATTTTGGGTGTGTTTGTGATGATTTTGGGATGGTTTGGGTGGTCTAGGGTGGATTTTTGGGAGCTTTGGGAATTTTTGGGTGGGTTTGTGGTGATTTTGGGATGGTTTGGGTGGTTTCAGGGTGGATTTTGGGGTGGGTTTGTGGTGATTTTGGGATGGTTTGGGTGGTTTCAGGGTGGATTTTGGGAGGTTTGGGAATTTTGGGAGGTTTTGGTGATTTTGGGGTTTTTGGTCTAGGTTTTTGGGAGTGATTTTGTGGTGATTTTGGATTTGGGTGGTCTAGGGTGGATTTTTGGGAGGTTTGGGAATTTTTGGGTGGGTTTGTGGTGATTTTGGGATGGTTTGGGTGGTTTTCTAGGGTGGATTTTTTTTGGGAGGTTTGTGGGAATTTTTGGGTGGGTTTGTGGTGATTTTGGGATGGTTTGGGTGGATTTTTCAGGGTGGGTGTTTTGGGAGCTTTGGGAATTTTCAGGGTGGGTTTGTGGTGATTTTGGGTTTGTGGATTTTGGGTGGTTTCAGGGTGGATTTTTGGGAGGTTTGGGAATTTTGGGTGGGTTTGTGGTGATTTTGGGATGGTTTGGGTGGTTTCAGGGTGGATTTTTGGGAGGTTTGGGAATTTTTGGGTGGGTTTGTGATGATTTTGGGATGGTTTGGGTGGTTTCAGGGTGGATTTTTGGGTGTGTTTGTGGTGATTTTGGGATGGTTTGGGTGGTTTCAGGGTGGATTTTTGGGAGGTTTGGGAATTTTGGGGTGGGTTTGTGGTGATTTGGGATGGTTTGGGTGGTTTCAGGGTGGATTTTTGGGTGGGTTTGTGGTGATTTTGGGGTGGATTTGGGTGGTTTCAGGGTGGATTTTTGGGAGCTTTGGGAATTTTGGGGTGTGTTTGTGGTGATTTTGGGGTGGATTTGGGTGGTTTCAGGGTGGATTTTTGGGTGGGTTTGTGGTGATTTTGGGATGGTTTGGGTGGTTTCAGGGTGGATTTTTGGGTGGGTTTGTGGTGATTTTGGGATGGTTTGGGTGGTCTAGGGTGGATTTTTGGGTGTGTTTGTGGTGATTTTGGGGTGGATTTGGGTGGATTTTTGGGTGGGTTTAACCAATTCTGGCCGTTTTAACCCCAATTTTTGTGTTTTTTGGCAGGCCTGGTGCGGGCCCAGCCCGAGGGGCTGCAGCAGCTGGAGGCTCTGGGGGGGCTCGAGGTTTTGGGGGGGTCCCTGCAGAGCCCCCACCCCCCCCTGAGGGCCAGGGCTGCGTTCCTGCTGCACTGCCTGCTCCGGGAGCAGCCCCGCCTCAGGGGTGAGGGCACCCCAAAAACTGCCCCAAAAACTGCCCCCAAAACTGCCAGGGGCACCCCAAAAACTGCCAGAGACACCCCAGAGACACCCCAAAAACTGCCCCAAAAACCCCAGAGACACCCCAGAGACACCCCAAAAACTGCCCCAAAAACTGCCAGGGGCACCCCAAAAACTGCCCCAAAAACCCCAGAGACACCCCAGAGACACCCCAAAAACTGCCAGGATCACCCCAGAGACACCCCAGAGACAGCCCAGAGTGACCCCAAAAACCGCCCCAAAAACTGCCAGAGTCACCCCAAAATGCACCCACAGACACCCCAGAGACAGCCCAGGAATGGGCCCAAAAACCGCCCCAAAAACCCCCAAATTCACCCCAAAATCCATCCCAGAGGCACCCCAGAGTCACCCCAAAAATCACCTCAAAAACCCCCAAATTCACCCCAAAAATCACCTGGAAAATGGACCCAAAAAACCCCAAATTCACCCCAAAATCCATCCCAGAGACACCCCAAATTCATCCCAAAATTCCCCCAAATCCCCAAATTTAACCCCAAATTTCCCGAATTTGTGTCCCCAGGGCCGTTGCTGGGGCTGGGGCTGGTGCCCCGGGCGGTGGCGCTGCTGCGCTCGGAGCACGACGGGGCCCACGAGCACGGCCTGGGCATCCTCTGCAGGTGGGTGGGGCCCCAAAAACATCCCCAAAATCCCCAAAATCTGGAAATCCCCAAAAAAATCTGGGGGAAAAACCAAAAAAAAAAAAAAAACAATTCCCCACCAATTTTTGTGCTGATTTTGGGCCAATTTTTACCAATTTTCAGCTCGTTTTGGGCTGATTTTTGGGTAATTTTTTGGCTGATTTTCACTGATTTTTGGGCCGATTCCCCTCCAATTTTTGGTTGATTTTCAGTGATTTTTTGGCTGATTTTGGGCCCATTTTCACCAATTCCCCTCCAATTTTTGTGCTGATTTTTGGTGATTTTCACCAATTCCCCCCGGATTTTTGTGCTGATTTTTGGTGATTTTCACCAATTTTTGGGCTGATTTTGGGCCAATTTTCACCAATTCCCCTCCAATTTTTGGGTTGATTTTCAGTGATTTTTTGGCTGATTTTGGGCCGATTTTCACCAATTCTCCTCCAATTTTTGGGCTGATTTTCACCAATTCCCCTCCAATTTTTGGGCTGATTTTGGGCCGATTTTCACCAATTCCCCACCAATTTTTGGGCTGATTTTGGGCTGATTTTCACCAATTCCCCACCAATTTTTGTGCTGATTTTGGGCCGATTTTGGGCCGATTTTCACCAATTTTTGTGCTGATTTTTGGTGATTTTCACCAATTCCCCTCCAATTTTTGTGCTGATTTTGGGCTGATTTTGGGCTGATTTTGGGCCGATTTTCACCAATTTTTGTGCTGATTTTTGGCGATTTTCACCAATTCCCCCAGATTTTTGTGCTGATTTTGGGCTGATTTTCACCCATTCCCCTCCAATTTTTGTGCTGATTTTGGGCTGATTTTGGGCCGATTTTCACCAATTTTTGTGCTGATTTTGGGCCGATTTTCACCAATTTTTGTGCTGATTTTTGATGATTTTCACCAATTCCCCCCGGATTTTTGTGCTGATTTTTGGTGATCTCTGCCCTGTTCCCATCCCCCCTCCCCCAAATTCCCCCAAATCCCGTTTTTTCCCCCAGTTTGGCCTCGGGCTGCCCCGAGGCCGTGCGGGAGCTGCGGGCGCCGCCGCTGGCGCTGGAGGAGCTGCTGCGGGAGCGGCGCCGCCGCCTGCGGGGGCACGACGAGTTCCAGGTGGGGTTTGGGGTGAAAAACCGGGATTTTGGGCAAAAAACCAACAGGGGGACACCTGCAGGGAAATCCCTGGGGTTTGGGGGGAAATCTGTGGGATTTTGGGGGAAATCTGTGGGATTTTTGGGGGGAAATTCCTGGGATTTTTGGGGGGAAAATCTGTGGGGTTTTGGGGTGAAATCTGCGGGGTCACGAGGAGTTCCAGGTGGGGTTTGGGGTGAAAAACCGGGATTTTGGGCAAAAAAACAACGGGGGACATCTGCAGGGAAATCCCTGGGGTTTGGGGGGAAATCTGTGGGATTTTGGGGGGAAATTCCTGGGATTTTGGGCTGAAAAACCGGGATTTTGGGCAAAAACCCGACAGGGGACACCTGCAGGGAAATCCCTGGGGTTTGGGGAAATCTGTGGGATTTTGGGGGGAAATTCCTGGGATTTTGGGCTGAAAAACCGGGATTTTGGGCAAAAACTCAGCAGGTCCCAGAGGAGAGAAATCTCTGGGGTTTTGGGCTGAAAACGTGGGATTTTGGGGGAAATCTGTGGGATTTTGGGCAAAAAGAACAACGGGGGACACCTGCAGCCAAATCCCTGGGGGTTTGGGGGAAAGTCCTGGGATTTTGGGGGAAATCTGTGGGATTTTTGGGGGGAAAAATCTGTGGGATTTTGGGGTGAAATCTGCGGGGTCACGAGGAGTTCCAGGTGGGATTTGGGGTGAAAAACCAGGATTTTGGGCAAAAAACCCAACAGGGGACACCTGCAGGGAAATCCCTGGGGGTTTGGGGAAATCCCTGGGATTTTGGGGGAAATCTGTGGGATTTTTGGGGGGAAAAATCTGTGGGGTTTTGGGGTGAAATCTGTGCGGACACGAGGAGTTCCAGGTGGGGTTTGGGGTGAAAAACTGGGATTTTGGGCAAAAAAACCAACAGGGGGACACCTGCAGGGAAATCCCTGGGGTTTGGGGGGAAATTCCTGGGATTTTGAGCTGAAAACGTGGGATTTTGGGCTGAAAAAACAGGGATTTTGGACAAAAATCCAACGGGGGACACCTGCAGGGAAATCCCTGGGATTTGGGGGGAAATTCCTGGGATTTTGGGGTGAAAAACTGGGATTTTGGGCAAAAAAACAACAGGGGACACCTGCAGGGAAATCCCTGGGGTTTGGGGGGAAATCTGTGGGATTTTGGGGGAAATTCCTGGGATTTTGGGCTGAAAAACCAGGATTTTGGGCAAAAACTCAGCAGGTCCCAGAGGAGAGAAATCTCTGGGGTTTTGGGCTGAAAACGTGGGATTTTGGGGGAAATCTGTGGGATTTTGAGCAAAAAACCAACAGGGGACACCTGCAGGGAAATCCCTGGGGGTTTGGGGGGAAATCTGTGGGATTTTGGAGTGAAAAACAGGATTTTGGGCAAAAACCCAACAGGGGACACCTGCAGGGAAATCCCCGGGGTTTGGAGGGAAATTCCTGCGATTTTGGGGAAATCTGTGGGATTTTTGGGGGAAAATCTGTGGGATTTTGGGGTGAAAAACCGGGATTTTGGGCAAAAAAACAACAGGGGGACACCTGCAGGGAAATCCCTGGGGGTTTGGGCTGAAAACGTGGGATTTTGGGGGAAATCTGTGGGATTTTTGGGGGGAAAATCTGTGGGGTTTTGGGGTGAAATCTGTGGGGTCACGAGGAGTTCCAGGTGGGATTTTGGGCTGAAAAACCGGGATTTTGGGCAAAAAAACAACAGGGGACACCTGCAGGGAAATCCCTGGGATTTTGGGGGGAAATTCCTGGGATTTGGGGGAAATCTGTGGGATTTTGGGGAAATCTGTGGGATTTTTAGGGGGAAATCTGTGGGATTTTGGGGGAAATCTGTGGGGTTTTGGGGTGAAATCTGTGCAGACACGAGGAGTTCCAGATGGGGTTTGGGGTGAAAACCGGGATTTTGGGCAAAAAAACAACGGGGGGACACCTGCAGGGAAATCCCTGGGGGTTTGGGGGGAAATCCCTGGGATTTTGGGGGAAATCTGTGGGATTTTGGGCAAAAAAACAACGGGGGACACCTGCAGGGAAATCCCTGGGGGTTTGGGCTGAAAACGTGGGATTTTGGGGGAAATCTGTGGGATTTTGGGCAAAAAACTCAGCAGGTCCCAGAGGAGAGAAATCTCTGGGGTTTTGGGCTGAAAACGTGGGATTTTGGGGGAAATCTGTGGGATTTTGGAGTGAAAAACAGGGATTTTGGGAAAAAATCCAACAGGGGACACCTGCAGGGAAATCCCTGGGATTTTGGGGGAAACTCCTGGGATTTTGGGGAAAATCTGTGGGATTTTTGGGGGGAAAAATCTGTGGGATTTTGGGGTGAAATCTGCGGGGTCACGAGGAGTTCCAGGTGGGGTTTGGGCTGAAAAACCGGGATTTTGGGCAAAAAAACAACAGGGGGACACCTGCAGGGAAATCCCTGGGGGTTTGGGGGGAAATCCCTGGGATTTTGGGGTGAAAAACTGGGATTTTGGGCAAAAAACAACAGGGGGACACCTGCAGGGAAATCCCTGGGGCTTTGGGCTGAAAACGTGGGATTTTGGGGGAAATCTGTGGGATTTTTGGGGGGGAAAATCTGTGGGGTTTTGGGGTGAAATCTGCGGGGTCACGAGGAGTTCCAGGTGGGATTTTGGGTGAAAAACCGGGATTTTGGGCAAAAAAACAACAGGGGACACCTGCAGCCAAATCCCTGGGGGTTTGGGGGGAAATTCCTGGGATTTTGGGGGGAAATTCCTGGGATTTTTGGGGGGAAAATCTGTGGGGTTTTGGGGTGAAATCTGCGGGACACGACCAGTTCCAGGTGGGGTTTGGGGTGAAAACCCGGATTTTGGGCAAAAAAACAACAGGGGACACCTGCAGGGAAATCCCTGGGGTTTGGGGGAAATCTGTGGGATTTTGGGGGAAATCTGTGGGATTTTTGGGGGGAAAATCTGTGGGATTTTGGGGTGAAATCTGCGGGGTCACGAGGAGTTCCAGGTGGGGTTTTGGGCTGAAAAACCGGGATTTTGGGCAAAAACCCGACAGGTTTCAGAGGAGAGAAAACCCTGGGATTTTGGGGGAAATTCCTGGGATTTTGGGGCAAATCCTTGGGGTTTTGGGGAGGGAAAACCCTGAGTTTTTGAGGTAAATCCTCGGGTTTTCGGGGGAGGGAAATTCCTGAAATTTTAAGGCAAATCCCAAGGATTTTGAGGGGAGGAAGTTAGTGGGATTTTGGGGAAAATCCCTGAAATTTTGGAATAATCAGTGGGATTTTAGGGGGGAGGAATCTCCAGGATTCTGGGGAGAATCTGGGGGATTTTGGGGTGCAAACCTCGAGATTTTGGGGTGTAAACCTCGAGGTTTTTGGGGTGAATTCCCGGGATTTTGAGTCTGACCAAGCTCCCCCCACAGGAGGAGCTGGAATTCTGCGAGCGGCTCCTGCAGCTCTGCTTCGAGACCCCCCCCGAGGAAGCCACCATGGACCGGTGACCCCGAAACGCCCCAAAATCCCCCCAAAAATCCCTCCCGGGGGCGTCACCGGCTGCCCAAAAACTCCCCCAAAAATCCGTGACCCCCCCCCCCAAGGCAAGGGGGGAATAAACGCTCCGGGCCTGGCCCTGGCTGGGATTTTAAAAAGGAGTGGGGGTGACGTCATTAAAGAAAAAACAGGAGGAAAAAAATCCCGAAATTCCCCAAATTCAGCACTGGAGCGCGGACAGCGCGTGGGCGTGGTTATGGTAATTAGGGGTGTGGTTATGGTAATTAGGGGCGTGGTTATGCAAATTTTAACGTTAATATGGTAATGTAGCGGGCCTTGTTGTTGCCATGGCGACCGCGTCCCTGTGGGCGGGGCTCCCGCTCCCCTCACTTCTGATTGGTCCCGCGGCTTTTCCCGCCGCCGCTCTCGCTTCTGATTGGTCCGCGCGCCTCTCACCGGCGCCGTTCTCGCTTCCGATTGGCTCCGGTTCCGTGAGGGCTCCGCCATGGCGGCCGAGCTGGAGGCGGCCGCGGGCACCGTGTGCTGGTGGGGGCTGTCCCCGGCGCTCGATCTCCGCCTGCACCGTGAGCCCGGAACCCGCGGAATCCCCCCCTCCCGGTTCCCCTGCCGGTGCTGCCGGTGACCGCGGCCCCCTCCCGTTCCCGCAGTGCCGCCGGAGGCGGAGCCCGCGGCCGAGGCCTCGGTGCTGCTGGTGGGGGCGGCTGAGGGGCGGCATTTGCTGCTGACGGCGGCGCGGGCGCGGCGCGGAGCTCCGCGATCCATCACCGTACGGAGCGGCACCGGGAGGGCGGGCCGGTACCCGGTACCGGGTTCGGTACGGCTCGGTGTTACCGGAGATCTCCCGCAGATCTTCGTGGCCGAGCAGAGCCCCGAGCCCGTGGCGCGCCAGCTCCTGTTCCTGCTGCTGGCTCTGGAAAACCCGGAGCGGCCCAGACCCGCAGGTACCGAACCGGCCCGGGAGCGGCCCGGTGTCTCCGGTAAGCCCCGGTAACCCCCCGGTGTCCGCAGCCCGCGCCGCCGCCATCCTGGAGCTGCTGGGCTCCGGTTCGCTGCGGGCCCGCACGGCCGAGCTGCTGCGCGGGGCCGCGGGGAGGCTGCGCCGCTGGGTCGGCACCGAGCGGCACCGGGAACCGGAACCGCACCGGGAACCGCACCGGGAACCGCACCGGGACGGGCCCGCTGAGCTCGGGCTCATGAAGGTCAGAACCGGGGAGAGCGGGGGCAGCGGGAACCGGGTGGGAGGGGTGCTGGGACACCGGGACTGGACGGTACCGGAATGTTGGACACCGGGACTGGACGGTACCGGGATGTTGGACACCGGGACTGGACGGTACCGGGTGCCCGGACACCGGGAGTGGACGGTACCGGGTGCCCGGACACCGGGACTGGACGGTACCGGGATGTTGGACACCGGGACTGGACGGTACCGGGTGCCCGACACCGGGACTGGACGGTACCGGGATGTTGGACACCGGGACTGGACGGTACCGGGATGTTGGACACCGGGACTGGACGGTACCGGGTGCCTGGACACCGGGACTGGACGGCACCGGGATGTTGGACACCGGGACTGGACGGTACCGGATGCCTGGACACCGGGACTGGACGGTACCGGGATGTTGGACACCGGGACTGGACGGTACCGGGTGCCTGGACACCGGGACTGGACGGTACCGGGATGTTGGACACCGGGACTGGACGGTACCGGGTACCTGGAGACTGGGATTGGACAGTACCGCTGCCCGACACTGCCCGTACCGGATTTTGGGCACACCGGGACTGCCCAGTACCAGGATTTTGGACACCCTTGCACAGCCCGGTACCGGAATTTCGGGGATCTCGGGACTGGCTGGTTCCGGGTGATTGGGACTGGCTGGTACCGGGAGTTTGAGCACTGCCCGGTACCGGCATTTTGGGGACAGTGAGACTGTCCGGTACCGGCGTTTTGTTCACCCCAGGACTCTCCGGTACCGGGATTTTGGGCACTCTCCGGTACCGGGTTTTGTTCACCCCGCGCTCTCCGGTACCGGGGTTTTGGGCACTCTCCGGTACCGGGTTTTTTTCACCCCGCACTCTCCGGTACCGGGTTTTGGGCACTCTCCGGTACCGGGTTTTGTTCACCCCACGTTCTCCGGTACCGGGGTTTTGGGCACTCTCCGGTACCGGGATTTTGGGCACTCTCCGGTACCGCGTTTTGTTCATCCCGCGCTCTCCGGTACCGGGGTTTTGGGCACTCTCCGGTACCGGGTTTTGCTCACCCCGCGCTCTCCGGTACCGGGATTTTGGGCACTCTCCGGTACCGGGGTTTTGGGCACTCTCCGGTACCGGGTTTTGCTCACCCCGCACTCTCCGGTACCGGGTTTTGGGCACTCTCCGGTACCGGGATTTTGGGCACTCTCCGGTACCGGGGTTTTGGGCACTCTCCGGTACCGGGTTTTGCTCACCCCGCACTCTCCGGTACCGGGTTTTGGGCACTCTCCGGTACCGGGTTTTGTTCACCCCGCACTCTCCGGTACCGGGTTTTGGGCACTCTCCGGTACCGGGGTTTTGGGCACTCTCCGGTACCGGGTTTTGGGCACTCTCCGGTACCGGGTTTTGCTCACCCCGCGCTCTCCGGTACCGGCAGTGCCGGGACCGGGACGCTCTGGAGGCGGTTCTGCGGCGCTGGGAGCGGGCGCTGCCGGCACCGGGATCCCGGGGAGCGGCACCGGGAGCCGAACCGGGACCCCCGGGCTGGGAGCGGCGGCTGCGGCGGCGCCTCGGGGCTCGGTACGAGAGCAGAGCGGCGGTGGCGGACTGGGAGCTGCGCATGGCGCTGCAGCCGCGCGGGGTGAGAAAACCGGGAAATATTCGGGATTTGGGGCGAAATCCGGGGGTTGGGGGGATTTACCGGGGGAAACCGGGGGGATTTTGGGGAAATATTCGGGATTTTGGGGCGAAATCCGGGGGTTTTGGGGGGATTTTCCGGGGGAAATCGGGGGGATTTTGGGGAGAAACTCGGGGATTTTGGGGGGGATCTACGGGATTTTGGAGAAATCTGGGGGATTTGGGGGGAAATCTGTGAGATTTTGGGGGAGATCTGTGGGGTTTTGGGAGGAATTTTGGGGTTTTGGGTGAAATCTGTGAGATTTTGGGGAGGATCTGTGTGATTTTGAGGAAAAATCCTGGGATTTTGGGGAGGATCTGTGGGATTTTGGGGAGGATCTGTGGGATTTTGGGGTGAAATCTGGGATTTTCAGGGGAATTTGTGGGATATTGGGGTCAGATCTGTTGGATTTTGGGGGGGAATCTGTTGGATTTTGGGGGGCAAACTCTGGGATTTTGGGTGAAAATCTGCGGAATTTTGGGTGAAATCTCTTGGCGTTTGGGGTGAAATCTGCGGAATTTTGGGTGAAATCTGTGGGATTTTGGGTGAAAATCTGCGGAATTTTGGGTGAAATCTGTGGGATTTTCAGGGAAATCTCCTGGATTTTGGGGGTGAAATTTGTGGGATTTTTAGGGTGAAAACCGTTGGATTTTTGGGGTGAAATCAGTGGGATTTTGGTTGAACCGTGCAGTTTTTGGGCTCAATCCGCGGGGTTTTGGTTGAACCGTGCAGTTTTTGGTTAAAGCCCGCCCTTCCCCCCGCTGTCCCCAAGGCCACCGCGCTGTCCCCGGCCGAGTTCGGGCTGTGGCGCGAGAGCGGCGCCGCCTTCGGGGGAGGGGGCGGGACCCCCAACCCGACCCTGCTGAGCGACCCCCGGCCCCGAGCGGTGCGTGTGACGGCGGGGGGGCAGCGTGACGTCACCGCGGTGGCGTCACTGCGCTGACGTCACTCCGTGTCCCCCCCCCACCCCCCAGGACGGGCAGTCGCTGTCCCCTCCCGCCTACTGGGGGGACATCGCCACCGGACCCTTCCTCATCTTCGGCCTCGACCCCCGCGGGCCCCCCAAGGTTCGGGGAGGGGTCCCGGGGCTTTGGGGGGTTCATTTGGGGGGGGGGGTCTCTCTAAAGGGGCCCCTCCCCCCGTGTCACCCCCAGAGCCCCCGCACGGCCACTGAGGTGTCCCTGGGGGTCCTGACGGAGCTGCTGCGGGAGCTGCTCACCGGGGACACCCCCGGGACCGGGGACACCCCCGGGGACACCCCTGGGGACACCCCCGGGACCGGGGACAGCCCCGGGGACACCCCTGGGGACACCGCCGAGAATGGGGACAGCCCCGGGGACACCCCCGGGGACACCCCCGGGACCGGGGACAGCCCCGGGGACACCCCCGGGACCGGGGACACCCCCCCTGAGGAGAGGAACCCCCCCGGTTCGGACGATTCCAACCCGTTGGGTGAGTGACCCTGAGTGTCCCTGAGTGTCCCTGAGTGACCCCCGGGTGTCCCTGAGTGACCCTGAGTGTCCCTGAGTGACCCTGAGTGACCCTGAGTGTCCCTGAGTGACCCCTGAGTGTCCCTGAGTGACCCCCGAGTGACCCTGAGTGTCCCTGAGTGTCCCTGAGTGTCCCTGAGTGACCCCCGAGTGACCCTGAGTGACCCTGAGTGACCCCCGAGTGACCCCCTGAGTGACCCCGAGTGACCCTGAGTGTCCCTGAGTGACCCCTGAGTGACCCCTGAGTGTCCCTGACTGTCCCTGAGTGTCCCTGAGTGACCCCCTGAGTGACCCTGAGTGACCCTGAGTGACCCTGAGTGACCCCCGAGTGTCCCTGAGTGTCCCTGAGTGACCCTGAGTGACCCTGAGTGTCCCTGAGTGACCCCTGAGTGTCCCTGAGTGACCCTGAGTGACCCTGAGTGACCCCGAGTGACCCTGAGTGTCCCTGAGTGACCCCTGAGTGACCCCGAGTGACCCCTGAGTGACCCACGAGTCCCCCAACCCCCAGGACACCCCCAAATCCTTCCTTGACCCCCCAGAACCCCCAAGACCCTTTAGGATCCCCAAAATCCCCCAGGACCCCCAAAATCTTGCCCCGATTTTCCCAGGACCCCCCCAGACCCCCAAAATTTCCCCCCAGACCCCTCCAGACCCTCTTTGACCCCCCGGGACCCCCCAAAATTCCCTCTAGACCCTCTCTGATCCCCCAGGACCCCCCAAATCCCCCCCAGATCCCCCAGGACTCCCAAAACTCCCCCCAGATCCCTCCAAGACCCCCCCAAATCCCCCCCAGATTTCCCCAGAACCCCCCCAAATCCTCTCCTGACCCCCCCAAATCCCCCCCAGGACCCCCCAAATCCCCCCCAGACCCCCCATTAGCCCCCCAGGACCCCCCAAATCCCCCCCAGACCCCCCATTGACCCCCCCGTGCCCCCCCAGGCTCTCTGGCCCCCCTCCCGCTCCGGGTTCGGTTCCTGCCCTTGGGGGGCCCCCCCGCGACCCCCGCCCGCCTCGGGGGGCTCTGCCGGCTGCTGGTGCTGGGCTGGAGGTGGGTGGGGGGCCCGGGGGGGCTGGGGGAGGTTTGGGGGGGCCCGGGGGGAAGATTTGGGGGTCTGGGGGTGGTTTTGGGAGTCCTGGGAGAGGTCTGGGGGGGTCCCGGGGGTGTTTTTGGAGCTGTTTTGGGGGTCCCGGGGGTGTTTTTGGGAGGGTTCAGAGCATGAGGAGGGTCCTGGGGGGGATCTGGGAGAAGTTTTGGGGGTCCTGGGGGAAGATTTGGGGGTCTGGGGGAGGTTTGGGAGGTTCTGGGAGGGGTCTGGGGGGGTCCCGAGGGTGTTTTTGGGGGTGTTTGTGGGGTCCTGGGGGTGTTTTATGGGGTGTTTTTGGGGGTCCCAAAATAAGTCTGGGGTCTCCCAAATAAGTCTGGGATCTCCCCAATGAGTCTGGGGTCTCTAATTTGGGTCTGGGGTCTCTGAATTGGGTCTGGGGTCTCTGAATTGGGGTCTCTAATGACTCTGGGGTCTCTGAATTGGGTCTGGGGTCTCTAATTTGGGGTCTCTGAATTGGGTCTGGGGTCTCCCCCAGGTCTCTTCCCTCTCTCCCCGCCCTGGGGGCTTTGGCCGCGCCGGGGGCGACGCTGCTGCTGGAGCTGCCCACGTGAGTGCAGACCCCAGACCCAAATTAGCAATCCCAATTAGCCCCAATTAACGACCCCAGACCCAAATTAACAAACCCAATTAGCCCCAATTAACGACCCCAGACCCAAATTAGCAACCCCAATTAGCCCCAATTACCGACCCCAGACCCAAATTAGCAACCCTGACCCTAATTAACCCCATTAACAACCCCAGACCCTAATTAACCCCAATTAACAACCCCCAGACCCAATTAACCCCTCCGTCCCCAGGTTCGTGCCATGCCTGCGACCCCCAGACCCAAATTAACCCCCCAGACCCAAATTAACCCCCCCAGACCCAAATTAACCCCAATTAACAATCCCCAGACCCAAATTAATCCAATTACCAACCCCCAGACCCAATTAACCCCAATTAACAACCCCCAGACCCAATTAACCCCTCCCTCCCCAGGTTCGTGCCATGCCTGCGACCCCCAGACCCAAATTAACCCAATTAGCAACTCCAGACCCAAATTAACCCCAATTAGCAGCCCCCAGACCCTAATTAACCCCTCCGTGCCCAGGTTCGTGCCGAGTGTCCGCCCCCCCCAGACCCAATTAACCCCAATTAACCCCCCCAGACCCCAATTAACCCCCCAGACCCTAATTAACCCAATTAACTCCCCAGACCCTAATTAACCCAATTAACCCCTCCGTGCCCAGGTTCGTGCCGAGTCTCCGCCCCCCCCCAGACCCAAATTAACCCCAATTAACCCCCCCAGACCCTAATTAACCCAATTAACCCCTCCGTGCCCAGGTTCGTGCCGAGTCTCCGCCCCGCCCAGACCCAAATTAACCCCAATTAGCAGCCCCCAGACCCCAATTAACCCAATTAACCCCTCCGTGCCCAGGTTCGTGCCGAGTCTCCGCCCCGCCCAGCTGGAGGCGCTGCGGGCCCGGGCGGCGGCGCTGGCGAGGAGGGGCTTCGAGCCCTGGGGGCCTGGGAGCCCCGGCCACGCCTGAGTTCCGCAGGGGGCCCCCCCCGCGGGGAGACCCCTCCCCAAATTAACGCTGCACTGAGAGACGCCCCAAATTCCCCCAAAATCCTCCCAAATTCACCCCCCCGCAGGGAGACCCCTCCCCAAATTAACGCTGCGCTGAGAGACACCCCAAATTCCCCCAAAATCACCCCCCCCGCGGGGAGACCCCTCCCCAAATTAATGCTGCGCTGAGACACACCCCAAATTCCCCCAAAATCACCCCAAAATCCTCCCAAATTCACCCCCGCAGTGAGACCCTCCCCAAATTAACGCTGCGCTGAGAGACACCCCAAATTCCCCAAAATCACCCCGGAGTGAGACCCCTCCCCAAATTAACGCTGCGCTGAGACACACCCCAAATTCCCCCAAAATCACCCCAAAATCCTCCCAAATTCACCCCCCGCAGTGAGACCCTCCCCAAATTAACGCTGCGCTGAGACACACCCCAAATTCCCCAAAATCACCCCAAATCACCCCAAAATCACCCCCCCAGAGTGAGACCCCTCCCCAAATTAACACTGCACTGAGACACACCCCAAATTCCCCCAGAATCACCCCCCCCGCAGGGAGACCCCTCCCCAAATTATCCATTTCAGTGAGAAACACCCCAAAATCAGCCCCAAAATCCCCCCAAAATCAGACCCAAACCCCTCCAGGATCCCCAAAAATCCCCTCAGAACCCCCCAAAATCTCCCCAAAACCCCCACAAAATTCCCTCGGGGAACCCTCAAATCCCACCAGAACCCCCCAAAATCCCCTCAAATCCTCCCCAAATTCTCCCCAACACCACACAAGACCCCCAAAATCCCCCCAGGACCTCCCAAAAAATTTCCTTAAGGATCCCCAGAACCCCCCAAAATCCCCTCAGGGACTCCCCCGCCCCCTTTAAGCCCCGCCCCTTTAAGCCCCGCCCCCACTCGAGGCCCCGCCCCCTCCCATTGATAAAGCGCCGCCGCTTTCCCACGGCTCCGCTCCCGCAGGTACCGGGGGGGGAATTTTGGGGGGTCTCGGGGGGAATTTGAGCTCCTGGGGCGGGGGGTTCCTAAAATCCCAGTGAGGTTTTTTGGGGGCGATTTGGGGAATTTTGGGGGGAATTTCAGGGGAATTTAGGGAAGTCACGAGGGGGTTTGGGGGGTTTTTTGGGGAATTTGGGGAGGTTTGGGAGGAATTTTGGGTTGGATTTGGTGCAATTTGGGCTCCGGGAATGGTTGGGGGGGAATTTGGGCAATTTTGGGGCAATTGTGGGGAAATTTGGGTTGGATTTTGGGGGAATATGGGGCAATTTTGGCTTGGATTTTGGGGGGATTTTGGAGAATTTTTGGGGGCAATTTTGGGTTGGATTTTGAGGGAATTTTTGGGGTTGATTTGGGGGTCCCGGGGGGATTTAGGAGGTGATTTTTTTGGGGAAGGGGGGTTTCAGGGTCCTGGGGAGGTCCCAGGAGTTTTTGGGACAATTTGAGGAATTTTTGGGTTGATTTTGTGTGTGAGGGGCCCCAGGAATTTTCGGGATAATTTTCGGAATTTGGGATTCTTTTGGGAGGTGATTTTGTGTGGGGTGTCCCAGGAATTTTGGGGATAATCTGAGTAATTTTGGGGTTTTGTTTCTGGGGGGGTCCCCACGTCCTTGGGGTGTCCTTGGGGTTGTTTTATTTATTTTTTGGGGGTGGGGGAGGGGCTGATAAGGAGCTATTTTTAGCCCCCTCCTTCTCCCTTATCAACCCCAGCCCCAAATAGGGGCAGGTTTAGGGAGGGGGGGGAGGGTTGGAATTTTTTGGGGGGTCCCGTGACCCCCCCCCGACCCCCCCGTGTCTTCCAGAAGCCGAGGAACGAGTGGGGGGCTCGGGGAGGGGGATTTTGGGGGTCCCACACCCAAATTTGGGGATCACCCACTTCATTTTGGAGGGTCCCTCACTAAAATTTAGGGTCCCCCGCACAAATTTAAGGTCCCCCATCTCATTTTTGGGGGGTCCCTCGCTCAAATCTGGGGATCCCCCACCCAAATTTGGGGTTCCCCCTCCCATTTTGGGGTCCCCACCCCCATTTTGGGGGTCTCTAACCATTTTTTCCCCCCCCCAGGGAGAACAGCTCGGTGAGACCCCTCCCCAATTCGCCTCCCCCCGCGGTTTTTGGGGTTCCTCCCCCCACTTTTAACCCTTCCCTGCCCGTGACCCGGCGCCCCCCGAGATGGAGGAGGAGGGGAGGGGGAGGGGCTCGGGAGAGACCCCAGAGCCCCCCGCAGCCCTCCGCCGAAAATCCTCGGCCAATTACCGGAGCTACGCCGTGGAGCCGCACGCCAAGGTGGGCAGAAAAACACCCTAAAAACACCCCAAAAACACCCCAAAAACACCCTAAAACCATCCCAAAAACAGCCCAAAAACACCCTGAAAACCACCCCAAAAACACCCTAAAAACCACCCCAAAAACAGCCCAAAAACACCCTAAAAACCACCCCAAAAACAGCCCCAAAACACCCTAAAACCATCCCAAAATCCCTCAATTCCCACCCAAAATCCTGACCCCAAATTTCTCCCCCACCAGAGAAAATCCAAAATCTCGGCGTCTCGCAAGCTCCAGCTGAAGGTGAGGGGGGATCCCGAATTTTGGGGTGGGGGTCCCCAAATTTTGGGTTGGGGGTCCCCAAATTTTGGGTTGGGGGTCCCCAAATTTTGGGTGGGGGTCCCCGAATTTTGGGGTGGGGGTCTCCAAATTTTGGGTTGGGGGTCCCCGAATTTTGGGGTGGGGGTCTCCAAATTTTGGGTGGGGGTCTCCAAATTTTGGGTGAGGGTTCCCAAATTTTGGGTGGGGGTCCCCACATTTTCTTTCCTGCCCCAGACGCTGCTGCTGCAGAGGGCGAAGAAGGAGCTGGAGAAGGAGGAGCAGGAGAGGGCGGCCGAAAAAATTCGGGTTTTGGGGGAGCTGTGCCCACCCCTGGCTGAGCTGGGGGGGATGGGGGTGACAGAGCTGCAGGTGAGGGGACATGGAGGGGACAAAATGGGGGTTGGGGACATCGGGAGGGAAACGTGAGGGGAAAATGGGGGGAATGTGAGGAGAAAATGGGGGGAATGTGAGGGGAAAAATATGGGAAATGTGAGGGGACAAGGGTGGGAAATATGAGGGGAAAATGGTGGCAAAGTTATGGGGGAAATGGCCACCAGTGTGAACGGGAAATGGGGAGGAAACGTGAGGGGAAAAAGATGGGAAATGGGAGGGGACGAGGTGAAAACGTGAGGGGAAAAGGGTGGGGAAACATGAGGGGAAAATGGGGGGAAATGTGAGGGAACAAGGGAGTGAAAATGTGAGGAGAAAAGGTGGAAATGAGGGGAAAGGGGCAGGAATCCTGAGGGGAGAAAAGGGTAGGAAATGTGAGGGGAAAATCGTGGCAAAGGTGGGGAAAAATGGAGAGAATGTGAGGGGGAAAGGGCAGGAATCCTAAAGGGGAAAATGGCGGGAAAACGTGAGGGGAGAAAAGGGCGGGAAACGTGAGGGGAGAAAAGGTGAGGGGAAACGTGAGGGGAGAAAATGGCTGGTGGTGAGTGAGCTGCCGGTGAGGGAACACTGGGGACACGAGGGACAACGGGGACACTGGGATATGGGGGGTGTCGGGGACACCATGGGGCCATCTCAGGGGACACAGCCGCGGTGCCATCGGCGCCCCCTGCATTCCCCAGGAGCTGTGCCGGGAGCTGCACGCCCGCATCGGCCGCGTGGACGAGGAGCGCTACGACATGGGGACGCGCGTCAGCAAGAACGTCAGCGAGGTGGGCACGGAGGGGACAGCGAGGTGTCCCCGCGCCGTGTGTGTGTTTGTGTGTGTGTGTGTGTGAGTGAGGGGAGGACAAGGCGTCGCCGTGTCCCCACAGCTGGAGGAGCTGCGGCGGCGCGTGGCCGCCGGGCGGTTCGTGCGGCCCAACCTGCGGCGGGTGCGGCTGTCGGCCGACGCCATGATGGCGGCGCTGCTGGGCACCAAGCCGCGTGGGCACCGACCTGAGGGCGGGGCTGCGGCAGGTGCGCAGGACGACGCCGAGAAGGTGAGGGGGAATGGGGGAAATGTGAGGGGAAAATGTGAGGGAAAATGTGAGGGGAAAATGGGGGGGGGAAATGTGAGGGGAAAAAGGCAGGAAAGGTGAGGGGGAAATGGGGGAGATGTGAGGGGAAAATGTGAGGGGAAAAAGGCAGGAAAGGTGAGGGGGAGATGTGAGGGGAAAATGGGGGAAACGTGAGGGGGAAATGTGGGGGATGTGAGGGGAAAATGTGGGGGGAAAATATGAGGGGAAAATAGGGGAAACGTGAGGGGAAAATGGGGGGGATGTGAGAGGAAAAAGGCAGGAAACGTGAGGGGGAAATGGGGGGGATGTGAGGGGAAAAAGGCAGGAAAGGTGAGGGGGAAATGGGGGAGATGTGAGGGGAGAATGGGGGCGATGTGAGGGGAAAATGCAGGAAAGGTGAGGGGGAAATGGGGGGGATGTGAGGGGGAAATATGAGGGGAAAATGAGGGGAATGTGAGGGGAAAAAGGCAGGAAAGGTGAGGGGGAAATAGGATGTTAGGGGGAAATGGGGGGAAATGTGAGGGGGAAGGGGGGAGAAATGTGAAGGGAAAATGTCGGGAAACGTGAGGGGAAAATGGGGGGAAGTGAGGGGGAGATGTGAGGGGAAAATGAGGGGAATGTGAGGGGAAAATGAGGGGAATGTGAGGGGAAAAAGGCAGGAAAGGTGAGGGGGAAATGGGGGGAATGTGAGGGGAAAATGGGGGAGAAATGTGAGGGGAAAATGGCGGGAAATGTGAGGGGGAAAGGGGGAAACGTGAGGGGAAAATGCGTGGAATTGTGAGGGGAAAATGGCAGGAATGTGAGGGAAAAAGGGGGAAACATGAGGGGAAAATGGAGACACTGGGGGGACACTGGTGACACCGGTGACAACGTCCCAGGAGAGCTACGAGGTTGGGGACTGGCGCAAGAACGTGGACGCCATGAGCGGCATGGAGGGGCGCAAGAAGAAATTCGAGGGGGCGGCGGCCTGAGGGTGAGAGACTCCCCAAAATCCTCCCCAAAACACCCAAAAAATCCCCAAAAAACCACCCCACAATCGCCTCCATGTCTCCCCTAAAAAACCCGAATTTCCTCCAAAACCCCTGAATTTCCACTCCTCAAAACCCCAGAATTTTCCCCCAAAAAACCCCTGATTTTCCCCAAAAAACTCCTGAATTTCCTCCCCCAAAAAACGTGAGTTTTCCCCCCCAAAACCCCAAATTTCCACTCAAAATGCCAGTATTCCCCCCCCAAAAAACCCCAAATTTCTCCCCAAAAAGCCTGAATTTCCTTCCCCAAAACCCCAGAATTTCCCCCAAAAAAACCTGAATTTCCCCCCAAAAACCTGAAATTCCACCCAAAAAAACCCCAAATTTCCACACCAAAACCCCAAATTCCCTTCCCAAAAAAACCCTGAATTAAAAAAAAACAATCCCTGAAATCTCCCCAAAAGCTTTGAAATTTCCCCCAAATGCCCCTAATTTTCCCAAAAAAACCTCCCAAATTTCCCCCACAAAAAACCCTGAATTTTCCCAAAAAAACCCCAAATTTTCCTCCCAAAAACCCCAAATTCCCCCAAAAACCCCGAATTTCCCCCAAAAAAACCTTCAAAATTCCCCCCAAAAATCTTTAAACTCCTCCCCCCAAAAAACCCCTTAATTTTCCCCCCAAAAACCCGAATTTTCATCAAAAAACCCCAAATTTCTCCCAAAAAACCCCCAAAATTTCCCGCAGGAGGAGCCCCCATGGAGCCCCCCCTTCCTTCATCACCTCCATCACCATCATCATCATCACTGGCACGACCCCCTCCCCAAATTACCCCTCCCCAAATAAACCCCCCTGTTCAGCAGCAATTCATCCATTGATTGGTCTTTATTAATTAGCACAATTTGGGGAGGGGGACCCCGAAATTGGGGCAGGAGGGGGGTGTTTCGGGGGGGGTCCTGTGTGAATTTTTGGGGGTCCTTGGGGTCTCCTCCCATTTTTGGGGTCCCAGGGCTCCTTAGGGGGGTCCTGGGGGTGTTTTGGGTTCCTCTGAGCTGGGGGGGTCACAGGGAGGGGCGTCCTGGGTGAATTTTGGGGGGTCCTGGGCAATTTTTAGAGAGCCCTGAAGAGTTTTTGGGGGGTCCTGAGGGGTTTTTTGGGGGATCTCCCCTTCTTCTGGGGGGTCCTGGTCAATTTTTTGGGACCCCTGGGTGGTTTTTGGGGACCCCTGCTGGATTTTTTTGGGGGTCTCTCCTTCTTCTGGGGGGTCCTGGTCAATTTTTGGGGGTTCCTGGGTGGTTTTTGGGGACCCCTGATGGATTTTTTGGGGTGTCTCTTCCTCTTTAGGGGGTCCTGGGCGGTTTTTGGGGATTCCTGGGTGGTTTTTGGGGCCCCCAGCTGTGTTTTTTGGGGTGTCTCCCCCATTTTTGGGGGTCCTGGGTAATTTTTTGGGCCCCCTGGTGATTTTTTTGGGGGGTCTCTCCTTCTTTTGGGGGGTCCTGGTCAATTTTTTGGGACCCCCGGGTGGTTGTTGGGGACCCCTGAGAGATTTTTTGGGGTGTCTCCCCCACTTCTGGGGATTCCTGGTTGGTTTTTTGGGCCCCCTGATGATTTTTTTGGGGGGTCTCCCCCATTTTTGGGGGTCCTGGTTGGTTTTGGGGCCCCAGCTGTGTTTTTTGGGGTGTCTCCCCCGTTTTCGGGGGGTCCTGGTTGGTTTCTGGGGCCCCCAGCTGTGTTTTTTGGGGTGCCTCCCCCGTTTTCGGGGGGTCCCAGGGGAAGGTCACCCCCAGCCCCTCCATCCTCTCCCGGTACACGCGGTCGAAGCGCCGGCTCTGCTCGGGGCTCAGGTGGTTCCTCCAGTCCCCCGAAATTCCTGCCAGGAACCCCAAAAACGGGAAAAAAACGGGAATTTACAACCCCAGAAAAATTCCTGACAAAAACACAAAAACGGAAAAAAACGGGAATTTACAACCCCCAAAATTCCTGACAAAAACACCAAAAACGGGAAAAAAACGGGAATTTACAACCCCAAAATTTGACAAACAACAATGTCCCCCAATGTCCCCCAGTGTCCCCCCAGTGTCCCCAATGTCCCCAATCCCCACTGTCCCACTGTCCCCAATCCCCCCCATTGTCCCCTCCATGTTCCCCCTGTCCCCACCCTTCCTGAGGTAGGGCCCAGTGTCCCCCATGTCCCCCCCATTGTCCCCCTATTGTCCCTCAGTGTCCCTCTGTCCCCAGTGTCCCCAATGTCCCCAGTGTCCCCCTGTCCCCCCATTGTCCCCCCATTGTCCCCATTGTCCTCAGTGTCCCCCAGTGTCCCCACCCTTCCTGATTGTCCCCATTGTCCAGGATCCCCCTGGGGCCCAGGTTGTCCCCATTGTCCCCAATCCCCCAGTGTCCCCATTGTCCCCAATTGTCCCCATTGTCCCCAATCCCCCATTGTCCCCATTGTCCCCAATGTCCCCATTGTCCCCAGTGTCCCCACCCTTCCTGAGGAAGGGCCCCCCGCTCCGGTCCAGGATGAAGGCGGGGCTGAGGGTCCCAGTGTCCCCAATGTCCCCATTGTCCCCCAGTGTCCCCATTGTCCCCCGTGTCCCCACCCTTCCTGAGGAAGGGCCCCCCGCTCCGGTCCAGGATGAAGGCGGGGCTGCGGCTGAAGTTGCTCATGGGGTTGTGGCTCATGGCGGCGAACGAGGCGTTGGCCACCACGGCGTCCATGGCGGCGGGGGACAGGGGCCGGCCCAGGAACGCGCACAGCCGCTGCACGCTGCCACGCAGGTCCTGGGGACACAGGGGACATTGGGGACAGTGAGGGGACACTGGGGACAGGGACGGCCCAGGAACGAGCACAGCCGCTGGACACTGCCACGCAGGTCCTGGGGACACAGGGGACAGTGAGGGGACAGTGAGGGACAGGGACCGGCCCAGGAACGAGCACAGCTGCCACATCGCTGCCACGCAGGTCCTGGGGACACAGGGGACAGTGAGGGGACAGTGAGGGGACAGGGACCGGCCCAGGAACGCGCACAGCCGCTGCACGCTGCCACGCAGGTCCTGGGGACATTGGGGACAGTGAGGGGACAGTGAGGGGACAGGGACCGGCCCAGGAACGCGCACAGCCGCTGCACGCTGCCACGCAGGTCCTGGGGACACAGGGGACAGTGAGGGGACACTGGGGACATTGGGCACAGTCAGGGGATTGGGGACATTTGGGTGTCCCCAGGAGTTTTTGGGGTGTTTTTAGGGTGTTTTTAGGGTGTTTTGGGGTGTTTTTGGGTGTTTTGGGGTGTTTTGGGGATGTTTTTGGGGTGTTTTGGGGTGTTTTGGGGTGTTTTTGGGGTGTTTTGGGGTGTTTTTGGGGTGTTTTTGGGTGTTTTTGGGTGTCCCGGGGTGTCCCCACCTGCTGCAGCTCCTCGTAGCTGATCCAGAAGAAATTTTCCCTGTCCCGGAGCTGGAGCCACCCCCGGACGTGCTGGAACCAGGAGCCGAAGGGCACTGGGGACATCGGGGACACACGGGGACATGCTGGGGACACCCCTGGGGACACCCCAAAACCCCCAAATCCCAAATTCCAGACCCCCAAAACCCCCAAATCCCAAATTCCAGCCCCCCAAAAACCCCCAAATCCCAAATTCCAGACCCCAAAAAAACCAAAATCCCAAATTCCAGCCCCCCAAAAAACCCAATTTCCAGCTCCAAAACCCCAGAATCCCAAATTTCCAGCCCCAAAAACCCCAAACCCCAAATTCCCCAAATCCCATCCCCCAAACCTTTTAAATCCCCCAAATCCCCCCAAAATCCCTGAAAATCCCCCAAAATCCTTTGAAGTCCCATAAATTCCTTTTTACCAACCCAAAAATCCCCCTAAAAACTTTGAAATCTCAAAAATTACCATTTTTACCTCCCCAAATCCCCCAAAATCCCCAAAAATCTCCCCAAAATCCTCCTAAATCCCCCCCAAACCTTTGAAATCCCCAAATCCCCCCAAATCCCCCCAGATCCCCCAAATCCCCGAATTCCCGGATTCCGGCACCGTCTCCCTGCAGGAATTTCTCCATGAACTCCTCGAGGCTCCCGGGGTCCTTGTAGGGCCGGAAGATCCGAGCGAAGTGGAAAAGGGACACGAGCACGTCCTTGGGGTCCCGCACGGTGTAAATCACCTGGGACCCAAAAAACATCCCAAAATATCCCCAAAAATCCCCAAAATCCCCAAAAAATCCCCAAAAATCCCAAATCTGCCCGAGCCCCGCCCAAACCCCGCCCAAACCCCGCCCAAATCCCACCCAAACCCCGCCCACACGTCCTTGGGGTCCCGCACGGTGTAAATCACCTGGGACCCAAAAAAACATCCCAAAAATATCCCCAAAAATCCCCAAAATTCCCAAAAATCCCCAAAAATCCCAAATCTGCCTGGAGGCCGCTTAAACCCCGCCCAAACCCCGCCTAAACCCCGCCCAAACCCCGCCCACACGTCCTTGGGGTCCCACTTGCAGTGTAAATCACCTGGGACCCAAAAACATCCCAAAATATCCCAAAATACCCAAAACATCCCCAAAACATCCCCCAAAAATCCCAAACCCCGCCCAAACCCCGCCCAAACCCCGCCCAAACCCCGCCCAAACCCCGCCCACACGTCCTTGGGGTCCCGCACGGTGTAAATCACCTGGGACCCAAAAAAACATCCCAAAATATCCCAAAATACCCAAAACATCCCCAAAACATCCCCCAAAAATCCCCAAAAATCCCAAACCCCGCCCAAACCCCGCCCGCACGTCCTTGGGGTCCCGCACGGTGTAAATCACCTGGGAGCCAAAAAACATCCCAAAAAATATCCCCAAAAATCCCCAAAATTCCCAAAAATCCCCAAAAATCCCAAATCTGCCCAAAGCCCGCCCAAATCCCGTTTTTTTCTCCAAAATCCCCCAGATTATAACCCTTAAAATCCCATTTTCCCCCCTTAAACCCTCATTTTTTTGCCTCTAAAACCCCCATTTTTTACCCTAAAAATCCCATTTTCCCCAAAAAATCTCCCATTCCTTCCCCAATTCTTTACCCCTAAAATCCCAATTTATTCTCCAAAATCTTCTGGTTTTTAACCCTTAAAATCCCATTTTTCCCCCTAAAAACTTCATTTTTTCACCTAAAAACTTCCTTTTTTCACCAAAAAATCCAATTTTCCCCAAAATCTCCCATTCCTTCCCCAATTTTTTACCCCTAAAATCCCAATTTCTTTCTTAAAATCTTCTGGCTTTTAACCCTTAAAATCCCATTTTTTCCCTCTAAACCCCCATTTTTTCCCCCTTAAAATCTCATTTTTTACCCTAAAAACCCCATTTTTTCACCAAAACCTCCCATTTTTTCTCCAACATTTTATCCCAAACAATCTCCATTTTTTCCCTCCAAAATCCTCTGGCTTTTAACCCTTAAAATCCCATTTCCCCCCATAAAACCCCATTCCCCCCCCTAAAAGCTTCATTTTTTCACCTAAAAACTTCCTTTTTTCACCAAAAAAATCCCATTTTCCCCCCAAAATCTCCCATTCCTTCCCCAATTTTTACCCCTAAAATCCCAATTTATTTCTTAAAATCTTGATTTTAACCCTTAAAATCCCATTTCCCCCCCAAAAGCTTCATTTTTCCCCCTGAAAACTCCATTTTTTCACCTAAAAACTTCATTTTTCCCCCTAAAAACTTCATTTTTTCACCTAAAAACTTCGTTTTTTCACCAAAAAAATCCCATTTTCCCCGAAAAATCTCCCATTCCTTCCCCAATTTTTACCCCTAAAATCCCAATTTCTTTCTTAAAATCTTCTTGATTTTAACCCTTAAAATCCCATTCCCCCCCTAAAAGCTTCATTTTTCCCCCTAAAAACTTCCTTATTCCCCCTAAAAACTTCATTTTTCCCCCTAAAAACTTCATTTTTCCCCCTAAAAACTTCATTTTTTCACCTAAAAACTTCATTTTTTCACCTAAAAACTTCATTTTTCCCCCTAAAAACTTCATTTTCTCACCTAAAAACTTCATTTTTCCCCCTAAAAACTTCATTTTTTCACCTAAAAACTTCATTTTTCCCCCTAAAAACTTCATTTTTTCACCTAAAAACTCCATTTTTTCACGGAATTTCCCCGTTTTTTCCCGAATTCCGGTGTTTTGGCGGCAGACCTTGGCCTTGGAGGTGAAGAAGGCTTTGGGGAACATGTGCACGGGCAGGTGGGAGCTGATGATGCGGGGCCGGGCGTTGCCCCGCGCCCGCCGGTACCCGAGCAGCGTCTCCAGCCACGGGCCCCGGTCCCAGTTGGGGACAGAGCGGCACCACTGGGGGTCCCCCCCCTGCCGGATCAGGGACAGGATCTCCAGCATCCACACCGTGCCTGCAACCCAAAAATTTAGGACATTTTGGGGCATTTTTTGCAATTTTTTTGCAATTTTTTTTGTGATTTTTTTAGGGTTTTTCTGGGTTTTTGGGGGATTTTTTTGTGTTTTTTGGGGTCTATTTGGTGTCCCCCCCCTGCCGGATCAGGGACAGGATCTCCAGCATCCACACCGTGCCTGCAACCAACATTGGCACTTTTGGGGCATTTTGCAAATTTTTTTTGTGATTTTTTTGTGATTTTTAAATTATTTTTCTGGGTTTTTTTGGGGATTTTTTGGGGATTTTTGGGATCCATTTGGGGTCCCCGTCCTGGTGGATCAGGGACAGGAGCTGCAGCATCCACACCGGGCCTGGAACTCAAACATTTGGGGCATTTTGAGGCTTTTTTGCAATTTTTTTGCATTTTTTTTTGTGATTTTTTTTTTAGGGTTTTTCTGGCTGGTTTTGGGGAGTTTTTGGGGATTTTTGGGTCTATTTGGGGGTCCCCCCCCCTGCCGGATCAGGGACAGGATCTCCAGCATCCACACCGTGCCTGCAACCAACAGTGGCACTTTTGGGGCATTTTGCAAGTTTTTATGTGATTTTTTTGCAATTTTTTTGGTGATTTTTTAGGGTTTTTCTGGCTGGTTTTGGGGATTTTTTGGGGATTTTTGGGATCCATTTGGGGTCCCCGTCCTGGTGGATCAGGGACAGGATCTCCAGCATCCACACCGTGCCTGCAACCAACAGTGGCACATTTGGGGCATTTTGGGGCTTTTTTTGCATTTTTTTTGCAATTTTTTTGTGATTTTTTTTGGTGATTTTTTATGATTTTTCTGGGTTTTTTTGGGGATTTTTTTTTTTTTTTTGGGTCTCTTTGGGGTCCCCCCTGCTGGATCAGGGACAGGATCTCCAGCATCCACACCGTGCCTGAAACCCAAAAATTTAGGACATTTTGGGGCATTTTTTACAATTTTTTTGCAATTTTTTGGTGATTTTTTTAGGGTTTTTCTGGGTTTTTGGGGGATTTTTTTGTGTTTTTTGGGGTCTATTTGGTGTCCCCCCCCGGATCAGGGACAGGATCTGCAGAATCCACACCGTGCCTGCAACCAACAGTGGCACTTTTGGGGCATTTTGCAAGTTTTTTTTGTGATTTTTTTGTGATTTTTTAATGATTTTTCTGGCTGGTTTTGGGGATTTTTTGGGGATTTTTGGGATCCATTTGGGGTCCCCGTCCTGGTGGATCAGGGACAGGAGCTGCAGCATCCACACCGTGCCTGGAACTCAAACATTTGGGACATTTTGAGGCTTTTTTGCAATTTTTTTGCTTTTTTTTTTTGTGATTTTTTTTTTAGGGTTTTTCTGGCTGGTTTTGGGGAGTTTTGGGGATTTTGGGTCTGGGGATTTGGGGGTCCCCCTGCCGGATCAGGGACAGGATCTCCAGCATCCACACCGTGCCTGCAACCAACAGTGGCACTTTTGGGGCATTTTGCAAGTTTTTATGTGATTTTTTTGTGATTTTTTTGTGATTTTTTAATGATTTTTCTGGGTTTTTTTGGGGATTTTTTGGGGATTTTTTGGGGATTTTTGGGATCCATTTGGGGTCCCTGTCCTGGTGGATCAGGGACAGGATCTCCAGCATCCACACCAGGCCTGCAACCAACATTGGCACATTTGGGGCATTTTGGGGGTTTTTTTGCAATTTTTTTGCAATTTTTTTGTGATTTTTTTTGGTGATTTTTTTATGATTTTTCTGGGTTTTTTTGGGGATTTTTTTGGGGATTTTTTTGGGTCTCTTTGGGGTCCCCCCCCCCCTGCCAGATCAGGGACAAGATCTCCAACATCCACACCGTGCCTGAAACCCAAAAATTTAGGACATTTTGGGGCATTTTTTGCAATTTTTTTGCAATTTTTTTGGTGATTTTTTTAGGGTTTTTCTGGGGTTTTGGGGGATTTTTTTGTGTTTTTTGGGGTCTATTTGGTTTCCCCCCCCTGCCGGATCAGGGACAGGATCTGCAGAATCCACACCGTGCCCGCAACCAACATTGGCACATTTGGGGCATTTTTCTGCAATTTTTTGGTGATTTTATTTTGATTTTTTATGATTTTTCTGGGTTTTTTGAGATTTCCCCCAAAATTTCGTGATTTCCCCCCAAATTTTTGAGATTTCCCCCCAAAATTTAAGGATTTTGCCCCAAAATTTCGAGATTTTCCCCCAAAATTTCGAGATTTTCCCCCAAAATTTCGTGATTTTCCCCCAAATTTTCAGCATTTTCCCCCAAAATTTTGGGATTTTCCCCCCCAAAATTCAGGATTTTTCCCGCCCAGTCCCAGCCCCACCCCAGGTTGGGGATTTTCCCCAAATCCCCGTTTTTGCCCCCAAATCTCACCCGATTTCTGGTAGGTGACGTTGAAGACGTCGTCGTCCTGCACCGGGAACTCGCGCGCGGCCTCGAGGCCCCGGGGGGAGTAAAGGAGCCCCGGGAACGTCACCCCCCCGTGCTGGAAATACCCGCGGGACATCGGGGACCCCAAATCCTGACACCCCAAAAATCCCCGTCAGAATCCACCCAAAAATCCCAAAAATCCCCGTCAAAATCCAGAGAGAATTCCCAAAAATCCTCATCAAAATCCACCCAAAAATCCTCATCAAAATCCACCCAAAATTCCCAAAAATCCCCGTCAGAATCCTCCCGGAGTTCCCAAAAATCCCCCCCCAAATCGGAGCCCCGGGAGCGTCACCCCCCCGTGCTGGAAATACCCGCGGGACATTGGGGACCCCGAATCCTGACACCCCAAAAATCCCCGTCAGAATCCACCCAAAAATCCCCGTCAGAATCCAGAGAGAATTCCCAAAAATCCCCGTCAAAATCCAGAGAGAATTCCAAAATCCTCATCAAAATCCACCCAGAAACCCCAAAAATCTCCATCAAAATCTACCCAGAATTCCCAAAATACTGCTGAAAATCCACCCAAAAATCCCCGTCAAAATCCACCCAAAAATCCCAAAAATCCCCATCAAAATCCACCCAGAATTCCCAAAAATCCTCATCAAAATGCGGAGAGAAATCCCAGGAATCTGCTGAAAATCCACCCAAAAATCCCCGTCCAAATCACCCAGAATTCCCAAAATCCCGCCCCAAAATCTGCTGAGAATTCCCAAAAATCCTCATCCAAATCCGGGCAGAAATCCCAAAAATCTCCATCAAAATCCACCCGGAATTCCCAAAAATCCTCTGAAAATCTGCCCAAAAATTCCCATCAAAATCCACCCAGAATTCCCAAAATTCCCCAAATTCCCCAAATTCCCCGAATTCCCATTCAACTCTGGTTTTTTGTATTTTTTAGGATTTTTTTTTTTTTAATGTTTTGGGGATTTTGGGAGGTTTTTCGGGAGTTTTTTTAGGAATTTTTTTTTTTGAGATTTTGGGATTTTTGGGGGGAGATTTTGGGAGAATTTTCCATATTTTACAATGAATTCGTTTTTTTTTTTTTTTTTTTTTTTTTTTGGTTTTTTTTCAGATTTTTGGATTTTTTTGTTTTGGAAATTTGGATTTTTTGGAGCTTCAGATTTTTGTGGATTTTTTTGAGGATTTTGGGGAGATTTTGGGATTTTTTTTTTTTTGAGATTTCTTTACTTTTTTTTTCTTTTTGTTCCATAAATTTTCGTTTTGAATTTTCATAATTTTCTAAAATTTCTTTACATTTTCAGCCCCTTTTTAAATTTCATTTTTTCTTTCCCCGATTTTATTTTTTTTGGTAAATTTTGGGGATTTCTGTTTTTCCCTCTCCCCTCCCCCCTCCCAAAATCTCCCCACGCGCCTCCACGGCAACGCCGCGGGTGGGGGAGGGGCGGGGCACCTCTGGGGTGGGGGAGGGGCGCTTTTTTTTTTTAATTTAAATTTTTTTTTTGGGGGGGGTGCGGGGAAATTTGGGAGCTCCCCGCCCCTCCCCCACCCCAAAACCCCCAAAACTCGCCCCTCCCCCTCACCTGCACCTGGAGCCGCGGCCGCACCTGAGGCAGGGGGTGGGGAGGGCCAGGATTGGCCACGCCCCTCCCCCACCCAACCCCGCCCCTCCCCCACCCCAAAACCCCGGACCGGTTCCGCCCCTCCCCACCCCGCCTTTTTTTTTTTTTTTTTTTTTTTAATTTTTTGGCTGCCCCTCCCCCCTCCTTCCCAAAAAATTTCGGCACCCCAAAATAATTCTCCAGCCCCTCCCCCCCCCCCCTTCCCATTTTTGGGGTCCCCTCCCCCAAATTTCAGCCTCGCTCTGATTTTGGGACCCTCCCCCCACCCAAAAACATTCTGGCCCCTCCCCCTTTAATTTTGGGCCCCTCCCCCACTCGAGCCTCACCCAGATTTTGGAAATCCCCAAAATTCCGGCCCCTCCCCCCTCCCCCTCCCCCAAAATCCGGAGCCCCGCCCCTTTATTTGCTTTTATTTGATATAAAAACATAACTTACAAAGGGGGGGAGGGGCGGCCCCAAAGCCCCCCAAAATTGGGGAGGGGGGACCCCAAAATCCCCCCCAAAAATTGAGGGGGGGGAGGGGAGGAACAGCCCCAAAATCCCCCAAAATTCGGGGTGGGGAAGGAAATTGGGGAACCCCCCCCCCCCCCAAAAAAAAATTTGGGGATCCCGAGTGAGAATTTGGGGAGGGGAAATTTGGAAATTCAAATTTTGGGGGGGCACAAAGGGAGGAGCCCAAATTTTGGGGGGAAAAAGTTTTAGGGATCCCCAAAATATGAAAAAAAAATTTTTTTTTTTTTTTTCAGAAAACCCAAAAAAATTTGGGGAAAACCCCCAAAATTTGGGGGGTCTCAAAGTGGGGAAAAATCCCCAAATTTGGGGTCCCCATGGTAAGGAAAAACTTCAAAAATTTGGGTCCCAAATTGGGAAAAAACCCAAAATTTGGGGGTGAAAATAAAGGAAAAAAACCCCAAAATTTGGGGGGCAAATCCCAAAACTTGAGGTTTTAAATTGGTGAAAATCCCAAAAATTTGGGGTCCCCAAATGAGGAAAAAAACCCAAAGATTTGGGTTCTGAAAAAAAAGGAAAAACCCAAAATTTGGGGTCCCCAAAATGAGAGAAAACCCCCCAAAATTTGGAGATCAAACCCCAAAAATTCGGGGTCAAAAATGGGGAAAAAACCCAAAAATTTGGGGTCCCCAAATGAGGGAAAAACGAAAAAATTTGGGTCCCAAATATTGAAAAAAACCCCAAATTTGGGCTCCCAAAATGAAGAAAAAAAACCCCAAAATTTGGATCCCAAATATTGAAAAAAATCCCAAAATTTGGGTCCCAAAAATTGAAAAAAAATCCCCAAATTTGGGTCCCAAATATAAAAAAAACCTCCGAAATTTGGGTCCCAAATATTGAAATAAACCCCCAAAATTTGGGCTCCCAAAATGAAGAAAAAACCCCCAAAATTTGGGTCCCAAACATTGAAAAAAAAATCCAAAATTTGGGTCCCAAATACTGAAAAAAATCCCAAAATTTGGGTCCCAAATATTGAAAAAAATCCCAAAATTCGGGTCCCAAAATGAAGAAAAAAACCCAAAATTTGGGTCCCAAAATGAAGAAAAAAAACCCTAAATTTGGGCTCCCAAATACTGTCCCAAAAAAAAAAATCCCAAAATTTGGGCTCCCAAAATGAAGAAAAAATCCCAAAATTTGGGTCCCAAATATTGAAAAAAAATCCCAAAATTTGGGTCCCAAATATAAAAAAAACCCCAAAATTTGGGTCCCAAATACTGAAAAAAATCCCAAAATTTGGGCTCCCAAAATGAAGAAAAAAAAATCCCAAAATTTGGGTCCCAAATATTAAAAAAAAAAAAAAAAAAAAACCAAAAAGTGAATTTCGGGGGAGCTTTTGCTGCCCCCGCGCGGTGACAGCGGGAACTGCAGCGGCCCCGACTCGGGGGTTTTTGGGGATTTTTTGGGGGATTTTTTTGGGGATTTTTTTGGGGATTTTTTGGGGGATTTTTTGGGGGATTTTGGGGCAGTTTTTGGGGGGTCCCGGGGCAGTTTTTGGGGGTTCCTGGGGCAGTTTTTGGGGCGCTAACGCATGCGGTAGTCGGTGGAGCAGGAGAGTTCGCAGAGCTGCCCCTTGAAGTCCAGGTCGATGGTGAAATCCAGGTCGCGCTTTTGGGGCAAAATTCCAACATTTTTGGGACAATTCCAGACACCAAAAATCACCCAAATCCACCCAGCACTGAAAACCCCCCAAATTCCCTCCCAAAATCCCCAAAATTAAAAATCCCCCAGAATCCCCCAAAATTTACCCCAAATTCCCTCCCCTAAAATCCCCAAAATTAAAAATTCCCCCAGAATCCCCCAAAATGTATCCCAAATTCCCTCCCTAAAATCCCCAAAATTCAAAATCCCCCCCCAGAATCCTCCAAAATTTACCCAAAATTCCCTCCCCTAAAATCCCCAAAATTAAAAATCCCCCCCAGAATCCCCCAAAATTTATCCCAAATTCCCTCCCAAAATTCCCCAAAATTCAAAATCCTCCCCTAAAATCCCCAAATTTACCCCAAAATTCTCAAATTTATCCCCAAATTCCATCCCATAACTCCCCAAAATCAAAATCCTCCCCTAAAATCCCCAAATTTACCCCAAAATTTACCCCCAAATTCCATCCCATAATTTCCCAATTAAAAATCCTCCCCCAGAATCCCCAAATTTACCCCAAAATTCTCCAATTGTACCAAAATTATCCAATTTATCCAGTTATCCAATTATCCAATTTTGGGCACAGCAATGAGAATTTTGGGTGGAAAAGGAGAATTTTGGGCACAGAAATGAGAATTTTGGGAATAGAAATGGGAATTTTGGGTCCAGCAATGGGAATTTTGGGCAGAGAAATGAGGATTTTGGGTACAAAAAGGAGGATTTTGGGTACAAAAAGGAGGATTTTGGGCAGAGAAATGTGAATTTTGGGTACAAAAAGGAGGATTTTGGGCAGAGAAATGTGAATTTTGGGCACAGCAATGTGAATTTTGGGCAGAGAAATGTGAATTTTGGGCAGAGAAATGAGGATTTTGGGCAGAGAAATGTGAATTTTGCTCTCACGTTGTTCTTGGCGTTGGGTTTCATGGTGATGGTGCCAAAGATTTCCTCCCCACTTTTCACAGTCAGATATTCCTCCATGTAGAACACAGTCTGCTTCCAGTGTGTGTAGGGGGACTCGGGGCCTGCAACACCCAAAACCATCCAAAATCACCCCAAAATCACCCCTGGAGCTCACCCCACTTTATTCTGATTTTTTCCCAATTTTTTAGTAATTTTTTTTCTTATTTTTAAGGGATTTTTTCTGATTTTTTTCCTATTTTTTAGATTTAAAAATCCCCCAAAAAAGTCCCAAAAATTCCTTAAAAATCCCCCCAAAAATCCCCCAAAAAATCCCTAAAATTCCCAAAAAAACTCCCAAAAAATTCCCCAAAATCCCCAAACACCCCAAAACATCCCCCAACCCCCAATTTGCCCAAAAACCCCGGAATTTGCCCCAATTTACTGGTGGAGAAACCTGTGCGCTTGTGGCAGCACGTGCCCTCAAAAAACCCTTAAAAATCCCTCCAAAAATCCTCAAAAAATCCCCCAAAAAATTCCCAAAAAAATTCCCCAAAAAATTCCCAAAAAATCCCCAAACACCCCAAAACATCCCCAAACCCCAATTTGCCCAAACCCCCCAGAATTTGCCCCATTTTTTCATTCCTCACTGGTGGAGAAGCCGCTGTGCTTGCGGCAGCACGTGCCCTTAAAGAACCCTTAAAAATCCCCCCAAAAATTCCCAAAAAAATCCCAAAAAATTCCAAAAAAATTCCCAAAAATTCCCCATGCTCCCCCCAACCCCCAATTTGCCCCAAAGCCCCGGAATTTGCCCCAAGTTACTGGTGGAGAAACCTGTGCGCTTGTGGCAGCACGTGAACTCAAAAAACCCTTAAAAATCCCTCCAAAAATCCTCAAAAAATCCCCCCAAAAATTCCCAAAAAAATCCAAAAAAATCCCAAAAAATTCCCAAAAATTCCCCAAACACCCCAAAACATCCCCAAACCCCCAGTTTGCCCAAAAGCCCCCGAATTTGCCCCATTTTTCATTCCTCACTGGTGGAGAAGCCGCTGCGCTTGTGGCAGCGCGTGCCCTCAAAAAACCCTTAAAAATCCCCCTCAAAAATTCCCAAAAAAATCCAAAAAAATTCCCAAAAAAATTCCCAAAACTTCCCCACGCTCCCCCCAAGCCCCAATTTGCCCCAAACCCCCGGAATTTGCCCCAAGTTACTGGTGGAGAAGCCGGTGCGCTTGTGGCAGCGCGTGAACTCGATGTTGAAATAGGCCACCAGCGCGTGAACGTAATCGTTGCGCTTCACCTGCAGGCAGAAGGGAGCTGTGAAGGTCAGCTCCTCCACCTTCACCGTGTAGATGTCCACCTCCTGGGGAGAAAAAGGGGGAATTTGGTGAAAAATGGGGGAAAAATGGGAAAAAATGGTGAAAAAATGGAGAAAATCGGTGAAAAAATGGCCTAAAAATGGAGAAAATTGGGTTAGAAATGGATGAAAATGACCCAAAATTGAGCCCAAGCCCAGCTCCACCCCAGCTCCTCTGCCTTGACCCTGTAAATGTTCAATTCCTGGGGAGAAAAAGGGGGAATTTGGTGAAAATGGGGGAAAAATGGGAAAAAAACGGTGAAAAAACGGAGAAAATCGGCGAAAAATTGGTGAAAAAATGACCTAAAAATGGAGGAAATCGGGTTGGAAATGGATGAAAACGACCCAAAATTGATCCCAGCTCCTCCACCCTGACCCTGTAAATGTTCAATTCCTGGGGAGAAAAAGGGAGAAACTGGGAAAAAACGGAGGAAAAATGGTGAAAAAATGGTGAAAAAAGGGCAAAGATCGGTGAAAAAATGGGAAAAATTGGTGAAAAAATGACCTAAAAATGGAGAAAATCGGGTTAGAAATGGATGAAAATGACCCAAAATTGATCCCAAGCCCAGCTCAACCCCAGCTCCTCCTCCCTGACCCTGTAGATGTTCAATTCCTGGGGAGAAAAAGGGGGAATTTGGTGAAAAATGGGGGAAAAATGGGAAAAAACGGTGAAAAAATGGTGAAAATCGGTGAAAAAATGGAGAAAAAATGGCAAAAATCAGTGAAAAAATGACCTAAAAAAGGAGAAAATTGGGAGAAAATTGGGTTGGAAATGGATGAAAATGACCCAAAATTGATCCCAGCTCCTCCACCCTGACCCTGTAAATGTCCAGTTTCTGGGGAGAAAAAAGGAGAATTTGGGAAAAATGGGAAAAAATGGTGAAAAAATGGTAAAAATTGGTGAAAAAATGGCAAAAAAATGGAGAAAATTTTTGCTCATTTCCATTTTTGGTCTCATTTCTCCATTTTTTGGCTCCTTTTCCTCTGGATTTTTTTGTCTCATTTCCCTTTTTTTTTTTTTTTCATTTCCCATTTTTTTGCTCAATTCCCATTTTTTCTCATTTCCCATTTTTTGTCTCCTTTCCCCATTTTGGGGATTTTTTTTCCTAAAATTTTGGGAATTTCTCCCAAGATTTTGGTTTTTTTTTTTTTTTTTTTTCTCCAGCATTTTGAGTTGTATTTTTTTGTTGTTTTTTTTGCAGAAACTCCCAATTTTTAACCCTGACTCAAAATAAAAACAAAAACAAAACTCAATAAATTTTGGGGTCTGGGGCGGATTTTGGGGTGAATTTTTGGGATTTTTGTGTTGAATTTTTGTGTTGAATTTTTGGGATTTTGGGGTGAATTTTTGGGATTTTGGGGTGAATTTTTGTGTTGAATTTTGGGGTTTTTGGGGTGAATTTTTGGGATTTTGGGATGAATTTTTGTGATTTTGGGATGAATTTTTTTGAATTTTTGGGATTTTGGGCCATTTTTAGCCTCATTTTCCCATGATTTTCACTCATTCCCCATTTTTTCCCCTTTCCCATTTCTCACAGCCCCTCTCCCATTTTTGGGGGTGAATTTGGGAGATTTTGGGTTTTTCCCACCTTGATGAGGCAGGCATTGGTCACCAGCTGCTTGGGGTCCACCACGTCCACCAGGGCTCAGCAGTGGCCCGATCCTTGATACATGACATATCAAAGCCATAAACGTTCTCCCACTTTTTGGGGCAAAAAACACACAGTTTGGCAAAAAGACAAAAATCTGCAATTTTAGGAAAAAAATTTAGGCTCCAGCACCAAAAATTTCATTTTTTTCGCATTTTTGGGTGTTTTTATGATTTTTAGAGGGTTCAAATCTTACGTAAAATTCACAAAAAATTCCCCCTTTTTTTTTTTTTTTGGGAATCTCACCTGGATCCTGCCCCAAAATTTGGAATTCATGGGAAAAAATTCCAGAAAAAAATTTGAGTTTTTCCCGTTTTCCCCTTTTTTTTTTTTTTTTTTGGGGTGGTTTTGGAAGTTCAGGAGGCTCCAAATCTTTCCTAAAATTCCCAGAAATTCCCAAAATTTTTGGGGTCCACCTGGATCCTTTCCCAAATTTGGGATTTCAACGAAAAACTCAGAGTTCCAGCACCCAAATTCTCATTTTTCCTGTTTTTTTTTCCATTTATTTTTGGAGTGTTTTTGGAGGTCCTGGAGACCCAAATCCCTCCCAAAATCTCCCAAAAATTCCCAAAAAAATCCCCCAAAATTCCCAAAAATGTCAAACTTCCAAAAAATTCCCCAAAATTCCCAAAAAATAAAAAAACCCCAAAAAATCCCAAAAATCCCAAAACATCCTAGAAAATCCCCCAAAATCCCTCAAAAAATCCTAAAATCCCCCAAAATTCCCAAAAACCTGAAAAATTCCTAAAAATGTCAAAAATCACCCAAAATCTCAAATAAAATAAAATAAAATTTAAAACCAAATTCCCCCAAAAAAATCCCAAAAATGTGAAAATCCCCAAAAAATCTGAAAAATTCCCAAAATTCCCCAAAAATCTAGAACTCCCCAAAAAAATCCCAAAAAAATCCCTGAAAAATTCCCAAAAAATCTCAAAAAAATTCCCCAAACTCCCCAAAAATCCCTGAAAAATTCCAAAAAATCTCCCAAATCCCCAAACTCCCCAAAAATCCCTGAAAAATTCCCAAAAAAATCTCCAAAAAAATTCCCCCAAACTCCCAAAAATCCCTGAAAAATTCCAAAAATTCCCCAAAAAATCCCCAGAACTCCCCAAAAAAATCCCAAAAATCCCTGAAAAATTCCCAAAAAAATCTCAAAAAAATCCCCTAAACTCCCCCAAAATCCCTGAAAAATTCCCAAAAAACCCTCCAAAAATCCCCAAAAAATCTCAAAAAAACACCCAAAAAAATCTCCAAAAAAATTCCCCCAAACTCCCCAAAAATCCCTGAAAAATTCCCAAAAAATCCCAAAAAAATCCCAAAAATTCCCAAAAATTCCTCAACGATTTTTGGGGTCCCCCCCAGCCCCTCCCCCCAGTTTTGGGGTCCTCACAGTGGATTTTGTAGTCCTTGTACTGCCTGTCCTCGATGGCCGTCACGTAGAGCGTGGCGCGGTCGGGGAAGATCAGCCCGTCCGGGCTCTGCCAAAAAAAACAAATCCCCAAAATTTTTCTTTTTTTTTGGGGATTCCCAAAAAAATTTTGGGATCCCAAAAACCTTGAGGAAGGTCCCAGAATTTTTGGGGAATTTTTTGGGATTTTTTGGAGGCGTCTGGGAGGGGTGAAATGGAAAGAAAGGGGGGAAAAAATGAGATTTTGGGGGGATTTTTAAAAAAAATTTTGGGGTTTTTTCCAGAATTTTGGTGAATTTTTGGGGTGAATTTTTGGGATTTTTGGGGTGAATTTTTGGGATTTTTGGGTGAATTTTTGGGATTTTGGGGTGAGTTTTTTTGATTTTTGGAGAGAATTTTTGTGTTGAATTTTTGGGATTTTGGGGTGAATTTTTGGGATTTTTTGGGTGAATTTTTGGGATTTTGGGATGAATTTTTGTGTTAAATTTTTGGGATTTTTGGGATGAAATTTTGGGATTTTGGGGTGAGTTTTTGGGGTGAATTTTTGGGATTTTTGGAGTGAATTCTTGGGGTGAATTTCTGGGATTTTTGGGGTGAATTTTTGGGATTTTTGGGGTGGATTTTTGGGATTTTTGGAGTGAAATTTTGGGATTTTGGGATGAATTTTTAGGGTGAATTTTTGGGATTTTTCAGGTGAATTTTTGGGATTTTGGGATGAATTTATGTGTTGAATTTTTGGGATTTTTGGGGTGAATTTTTGGGATTTTTGGGGTGAATTTTTGGGATTTTGGGGTGAATTTTTGGGATTTTTGGGGTGAGTTTTTACATTTTGGGGTGGATTTTATGGGAATTTGGACTAAAAATGAGATTTTTAACCCGTTTTGGGCGATTTTCCAGCGCTGCTCCCTGGGGGTTTCTGGGGCTGCTCCCAGGATTTTTTGGGGTGGATTTTTGGGATTTTTTGGGGTGGATTTTTGGATTTTTTGGGGGGGATTTTTGGGATTTTGGGATGAATTTTAGGTGAATTTTGGGATTTTTCAGGTGAATTTTTTTGGGATTTCGGATGAATTTATGTGTTGAATTTTTGGGATTTTTGGGGGTGGATTTTGGGATTTTGGGGTGAATTTTTGGGATTTTTGGGGTGAATTTTGGGATTTTGGGGTGAGTTTTTTTAGATTTTTAGGTGGATTTTTAAGAATTTTGGACTAAAATGATTTTTAACCCAGTTTTGGGCGATTTTATAGCGCAGCTCCTGGGGGTTTCTGGGGCTGCTCCCAGGATTTTGGGTGGATTTTTGGGATTTTTGGGTGGATTTTTGGGATTTTTGGGGGATTTTGGAATTTTGGGGTGAGTTTTTTTTACATTTTTGGGGTGGATTTTAAGGAGAATTTGGACTAAAATGAGATTTTTAACCCGTTTTGGGCGATTTTCGAGCGCTGCTCCCTGGGGGTTTCTGGGGCTGCTCCCAGGATTTTTGGGGTGGATTTTTGGGCTTTTGGGGTGAATTTTTTGGGATTTTGGGTGTCTCACCAGCCACTTGTCCCTGGCATAGATGACAGTGTTGAGCATGGACTCATAGAACAGGCAGTAGCCCATCCACTCGCTGATGATGATGTCGACCTTCTCCACCGGGCAGCTCCACCTCCTCCACCTTGCCCTTGATGATGGAAACCACTGGAAAAAAATGGGAATTTGGGAAAATTCACAACATTCCAGAGCTGGGGGAGGGCAGGAGGGTTTGGGGGCAGTTTGGGGATTTTTTTGGTATTTTTTGGGAGGATTTTTAGGGTTTATTTTGATTTTTTAAAGGGTTTTTGGGATTTTTGGGAAATTTCTTGAGGGTTTTTCTTTTTTTTTTTAGTTTTTCAAGATTTTTAAAAGATTTTTTTGAGATTTTGGAAAGTTTTTGGAGGAATTTTTTTCTTAGTTTTTCAGGGTTTTTAAAGTTTTTTTTTTTGGGATTTTGGGAAATTTTTGGAGACTTTTTTGTCAAATGTTCAGGATTTTTCAAGGGTTGTTTTGGGATTTTTCAAAGGGGTTTTAAGGAGCTGTTTTGGGGTTTTGGGATGGTTTTGGGATGTTTTTGGGATGTTTTTGGGATGTTTTTGGACTGATTTTGGGGTGATTTCAGGATGGTTTTGGGCTGGTTTAGAGCTGGTTTGAGGTTGATTTTTGGGCTGTTTTTGGGGTGATTTTGGGATGTTTGGGGGCTGTTTGGGGCTGTTTTTGGGCTGATTTTGGACTGATTTTGGGGTGATTTTTGGGATGTTTTTGGGTTGATTTTGGGCCTCTTTGGGTGATGTTTGGGTTGATTTTGGGGCTGATTTTGGGGCTGATTTTGGACTGATCTTGGGCTGTTTTTGGGATGATTTTGGGTGATTTTGGGCTGGTTTGGGCTGCTTTTGGGTTGATTTTGGGGCTGGTTTTGGGCTGTTTTGGGTGATTTTGGGCAGATTTTTGGGCAGATTTTTGGGCTGTTTTTGGGGTGATTTTGGGTGATTTTGGGGCTCACCATGGTCCAGTTTGTTGGCCTTGCCGATTTTCACGGCGTAGTCGGAGATGCTCGAGCACTCGATCTGGGGGAGGGAGTGGCACCCCAAATCCCCAAATCCACCCCAAAATCACCCCAAAAATCCCAAATCCACCCCAAAATCACCCCAAAATCCCCAAATCCACCCAAAATCACCCAAAATCCCCAAATCCACCCAAAATCACCCCAAAATCCCCAAATCCACCCAAAAATCACCCCAAAATCCCATAAATTCACCCTAAAATCACCTGGGTAAAATCCCCCAAATCCACCCAAAATCACTCCCAAAATCCCCAAATCATAAAAGAAATCTACCCAAAAATCACCCCAAAATCCCCAAATCCACCCCAAAAATCACCCCAAAAAATCCCCAAATCCACCCAAAATCACCCCAAAATCCCCAAATCCACCCCAAAAATCACCCCAAAAATCCCCAAAATCCACCCAAAAATCACCCCAAAAAAATCCCCAAACCCACCCAAAAATCACCCCAAAATCCCCAAAATCACCCCAAAATCCACCCACAAATCACCCCAAAATTCCCATAAATTCACCCCAAAATCATCCCAAAAAAATCCCCAAAATCCACCCAAAAATCACCTCAAAATCCACCCCAAAATCCAACTCAAAAACCCCAAAATCCACCCCAGGACCTCAAAAACCCCAAATCCCCCGGGATCCCCAAACCCCCAAATTTCTCCTAAATTCCTCCAGGACACCCCCAAATCTCTAAAATCAGCCCCAAATCCTCCAAATTTCTCCCCAAATTCCTGCCAGGACCTCCAAAACCACCTGAAAACTGCCCCAAATCTGCTCTGAACTCCCCCAAACCTGCCCCAATCTCCCCAAACTTGCTCCAAACTCCCCAAATTTTGCCCAAATCCCCAAAATTCCTCCCCAATCCTCCAAATCTCCCCAATCTCCCAAATTTCTTCTGAATTTCTCTCAGAACCTCCCAAAACCTCCTGAAAACTGCCCCAAACCTGCACCGAACTGCCCAAAATCCCCCAAATCTCCCCCAAATTTTGTCTAAACTCCCCAAATTTTGCCCAAATCAGCCCAAATTTCTCCCAAATCCCCAAAATCTCCCCAATCCCCCCAAATCTCCCAATTTTCTTCCAAAATCCCTCCAAAACCACCTGAAAACTGCCCCAAATCTGCACCAAAACCTCCTGAAAACTGCCCCAAACCTGCACCGAACTTCTCCCCAAAATCCCCAAATCTCCCCCAAATTTTGTCTCCAAACTCTCCCCAAATTTTGCCCAAATCAGCCCAAAATTCTCCCCAATCCCCAAAATCTCCCAATCCCCAAATCCTTCCAAAATCCTGCAGAACCTCCCAAAACCTCCTGAAACTGCCCCAAACCTGCACTGAACTGCCCCAAATCTCCCCAAACTCCCTAATTTTGCTCCAAACTCCCCAAATTTTGCCCAAATCTACCCAAATTTCTCCCAAATCCCCAAAATCTCCCCAATCCCCCAAATCTCCCAATTTTCTTCCAAAATCCCTCCAAAACCTCCTGAAACTGCCCCAAATCTGCACCCAAACCTCCTGAAAACTGCCCCAAATCTGCACCCAAACCACCTGAAACTGCCCCCAAATCTGCTCTGAACTCCCAAAATCCCCCAAATCTCCCCCAAACCTGCACCCAACTCCCCCAAATCTCCCCCACTTTTTAAATCAGCCCAAAAATCCCCCAAATTTGGGGCTGACCCGATGACCCTCCTGGCGCCGGCCTTGGCTGCGAACATGCAGAGATGCCAGTGCCACTGCCCACGTCCAGCACCCCCAAACCCCTCTGAGACCCCCAAACTGCCCCCAAATGTCTCCCAAAACCCAAAAATCTCCCAGTTGCCCAAAATTTCTCCCAAATTCCAAGCAGGACCTCCCAAAACCACCTGAAAACTGCCCCAAATCTGCTCTGAACTCCCAAACCTGTCCCAATCTCCCCCAAATTTGTCCAAACTCCCCCAAATTTTGCCCAAATCCCCAAAATTCCTCCCCAATCCTCCAAATCTCCCCAATCTCCCAAATTTCTTCTGAATTTCTCTCAGGACCTCCCAAACCACCTGAAAACTGCCCCAAACCTGCACACAACTCCCCTAAAATCCCCCCAAATCTCCCCAAATTTTGCTCCAAACTCCCCAAATTTTGCCCAAATCAGCTTCCAAATTTCTCCCAATCCCCAAAGTCTCCCCAACCCCCCCAATCTCCCAATTTTCTTCCAAAATCCCTCCAAAACCACCTGAAAACTGCCCCAAATCTGCACCCAAAACTCCTGGAAACTGCCCCCAAATCTGCATCCAACTCCCCCAAACCAGCCCCAAACTCCCCAAATTTTGCCCAAATCAGCCCAAAATTCTCCCAAATCCCCAAATCTCCCCAATCCCTAAATTTCTTCCAAAATCCTGCAGAACCTCCCAAACCTCCTGAAAACTGCCCCAAATCTGCACCGAACTCCCAAAATCCCCCAAATCTCCCCCAAACCTGCACCCAACTCCCCCAAACTCCCAAATTTTTGCTCCAACCCCCAAATCCCCAAATTTGGGAGGCTGGACCCGACCTGACCCTCCCTGGCGCCTTTGCCTTGGCTGAACATGCAGAGGATGCCAGTGCCACTGCCCGTCCAGCACCCCAAACTCCCCTGAGACCCCAAACCTGCCCCAAACTGCCCCAAACGTCCTCCCAAAAAATCCAAAATCTCCCAGTTGCCCAAATTTCTCCCAAATTCCTGCCAGGACCTCCCAAACCACCTGAAAACTGCCCCAAATCTGCTCTGAACTCCCCCAAACCACCTTTAATCTCCCCCAAACCTTTAAACTCCCCAAATTTTGCCCCAAATCCCCCAAAATTCCCTCCCAATTCCCCCAAATCTCCCCAATCTCCCAAATTTCTTCTGAATTTCTCTCAGACCTCCCAAACCTCCTGAAACTGGCCCCAAATCTGCAGAACTCCCCAAAATCCCCCAAATCTCCCCCAAATTTTGCTCCAACTCCCCAAATTTTTGCCCAAATCAGCCCAAATTTCTCCCAATCCCCAAATCTCCCAAACAAAATCCTGCAGAACCTCCCAAAACCTCCTGGAAATCCTGCCCCAAACCTGCACCGAACTTTAAAATCCCCCAAATCTCCCCCAAACCTGTCCCAATCTCCCCCAAATCTCCCCCAAACTCCCCAAATTTTGCCCAAATCAGCCCAAATCCCCCAAACTTGGGACTGACCGATGACCTCCTGGCGCCTGCCTTGGCTGCGAACATGCAGAGGATGCCAGTGCCACTGCCCACGTCCAGCACCCCAGCCCCCTGAGACCCCCAAACCTGCCCCAAACTGCCCCAAATGTCTCCCAAAATCCAAAAATCTCCCCAGTTGCCCAAAATTTCTCCCAAATTCCTGCCAGGACCTCCCAAAACCACCTGAAAACTGCCTAAAATCTGCTCGAACTCCCCCAAAATCCCCAAATCTCTCCCCTAAATTTTGTCCAAACTCCCCAAATTTTGCCCAAATCAGTTAAAATTCTCCCAAATCCCCAAATCTCCCAATCCCCAAATCTCCCAATTTTCTTCCAAAATCCCTCCAAAACCTCTGAAAACTGCCCCAAACCTGCTCGAACTCCCCCAAAATCCCCCAAATCTCCCTAAACCTGCACTCCAACTCCCCCAAATTTTGCTCCAAACTCCCCCAAATTTTGCCTAATCAGCCCAAATTCTCCTAATCCCCAAAATCTCCCCAATCCCCAATTTCTTCCAAAATCCCTGCAGAACCTCCCAAAACCTCCCTGAAAACACCCCAAATCTGCACCGAACTGCCCCCAAAATCCCCCAAATCTCCCCAAATTTGCTCCAAACTCCCCAAATTTTAAACTCCCCCAAATTTTGCCCAAGCCCCCAAATCCCCCAAATTTGGGGCTGACCCCGATGACCCTCCTGGCGCGGCCTTGGCTGCGAACATGCAGAGGATGCGGTGCCACTGCCCCACGTCCAGCACCCCCAAACCCCCTGAGACCCCCAAACCTGCCCCCAAACCTGCCCAAACGTCTTCCCAAAAAATCCAAAATCTCCCAGTTGCCCAAAATTTCTCCCCAAGTTCCTGCCAGGACCTCCTAAAACCTCCTGAAAACTGCCCCAAATCTGCTCCGAACTGCCCTAAATCTCCCCAAACTCCCCTAATTTGCTCAATCTCCCCCCAAATTTTGCCCAAATCAGCCCAAATTTCTCCCAATCCCCAAAATCTCCCAAATTTCTTCCAAAATCCCTCCAGAACCTTCAAAAACCTCCTGAAAACTGCCCCAAATCTGCTCGAACTCCCCCAAACCAGCCCAAATCTCCCCAAACCTGCACCCAGCTCCCAAATCTCCCCAAACTCCCCCAAATTTTGCTTAAATCAGCCAAATTTCTCCCCAATCCCCAAAAATCTCCCAAATTTCTTCCAAAATCCCAGAACCTCCCAAACCTCCTGAAAACTGCCCCAAACCAGCCTCAACCCCAAACCTGCTCCGAACTCCCAAATCTCCCCCAAATTTTGCTCCAACTCCCCCAAATTTTGCCCAAGCCCCCCAGAATCCCCCCAATTTGGGGGCTGACCCCGATGACCTCCTGGCGCGGCCTTGGCTGGGCAACATGCAGAGGATGTGCCATTGCTCACGTCCAGCACCCCCAAACCCCTGAGACCCCCAAACCTGCCCCCAAACCTGCCCCAAACGTCTCCCAAAAAATCAAAATCTCCCAGTTGCCCAAAATTTCTCCCAAATTCCTGCCAGGACCTCCTCAAAACCTCCTGAAACTGCCCCAAATCTGTTCGAACTGCCCCAAATCTCCCCAAACTCCTAATTTGCTCCAATCTCCCCCAAGTTTGCCTAAGCCCCAGAATCCTGCCCTAGGGCTGAGCCCGATGACCCTCCTGGCGCGGCCTTGGCTGCGAACATGCAGAGGATGCAGTGCCACTGCCCCGTCCAGCACCACCTTGTCTCTGAACAGGTGCCGGTTGTGGAACATGGAGTTGCGGTAGGTGAGCGTGCGAACTCATCCTTCAGCATCTCCTGGGGGGACACGGGGGAAAGGTCACCTGGGGGCAAAAACCCTGGGGACCCCCAAATGCCCAAAACCCGAAGCCCAAAATGCACCCTGGGACCCAAAATCCCAAAACCCGGAGCCCAAAATGCACCCGGGAAGCCCAAATCCCCCCCTTTGGGAACCCCCCAAAAATTCTGAGCCCAAAATCCCTGGGGAGACCAATGCCCTGGGGGGGGCACAAAATCATCCCCGGGGAGACCAAAATCCTCTGGGAGGGCAAAATCCACCTGGGAGGCAAATGCACCTGGGGGGCAAAAATCCACCTGGGGGAGGCTAAAAACCCTGGGATTTGAGGGTTCATGGAAAACCAAAAATTCCCAGGAAATTGTCAAAATTTGTGAAATTCCAGAAAAATTTTGGGGATTTTGTCAGAATTGACCCAAATTCACCTGGGGAGCCCAAAATGCACCTGGGGAGCCCAAAATGCACCTGGGAACTAAAAAATCCCAAAAACCCCGGGGAGTTTAAAAAAACATCTGGGGGGGCCAAAAACACTGGGGGCAAAATCACCTGGGGGGGCAAAATGCACCTGGGGGACCAAAATGCACCTGGGGAGGCCAAATGCACCTGGGAAGGGCTAAAACATCAGAGCCCAAAATGCACTGGTGATTCACAAATGCATCTGGGAACCCAAAATCATCTGGGAGCCCAAAATGCACCTGGGGAGCCAAAATCACCTGGGGAGCCAAAATCATCTGGGAGACCAAAATCATCTGGGAGCCAAAATCCACTGGGAGGCAAAATGCACCTGGGGAGGCAAAATCCACCTGGGGAGCTAAAATGCACCTGGTTGAGGTCATGAAAACCAAAATCAGAATGGGGCAAAATTCTGGTGAAATCCAGCAAATGGATTCTGCTGCAGAATTGACCCAAAATGCACCTGGGGAGCCAAAATGCACCTGGGGGAGCCCAAATGCACTGGGGAACGCCAAAATCACATGGGGAGCCAAAATGCACCTGGGGAGCCTAAATTCACCTGGGACCCAAAATTCACTGGGAGGCCAAAATCATCTGGGAGCCAAAATCTACCTGGAGGAAATGCACCTGAAATGCACCTGGGAGGCCAAATGCACCTGGGGAGGCAGGGCCAAAAAAACCAAA